>JAAGNO010022454.1:19252-34862 GCA_033439905.1 Ceryle rudis
TTACTATTTCATTGTTCTTCTGATAAATGCCAGATTTGCCAAGACTGAGAATGAGCTCCAGTTGAGAGCCATAGCACGATACAATGTTCTATGCATAGATTTCTGCTTCCATTTAAGATCTGTTACAGATCCTGCCCAGTCTCCTGTTTATCTAGAAGGGCCTACATCTCCCATACCTCCTGCATTGGCTGGTAGATAGGAAAATAGATGTCTCAGATAAAACAGGAGTGAAAAGAGACAACTATGTATGGACAACTGATTTAAGCTCCGAAATTGGTTTGTACTTCCGTAGTAGGTGTCCAGTCTTCCTTTGCAGTCACAGGAGCCTTGACAGTTTTTCACCTTGGAAGTGGATACCTAGCAACTGTCAGCCTTGAAGAAGACAGTAATTTTGCCTGGTATTCTGCTGTTTCTGAAGAGACTTCTCTTAGTGAAACCTATCAGAACTGCAGCTGCTGCTTAATGGCCTCTGTGCCCTTCAGCCCATGGGGCTGCTAGGCTACTATACAGCATTAAGGCTTACTATGTGTTCAAGCTTGTTGTAACTTGTAGGTAAGGTTCAGGAAGTGTGCTTAAAGAAATTTGGAAAGTTTACGTGCTTTACCTGCAACTAAAATCACAAATGTGGTCAGTCCTCCTTTTTTCTTTGCAACACTTGAACGTAGTTCGTTCAATACACAACATTGGTAATACTTTCAGGTGTCAAGAATGGATTTTGTTGCCGATTTGAAAGTGGCAGGTTAATGTCACTGGAACCATTTACGTGCAGAAATACTTTTTTTTATTTATACAACAACTTCAACAGGTAGTAGAGTATTTACAATTTTCACTGATGTGGATATCTAATAAAAATAGAAAAGTATCACTTAATTGAAAAATTAAGTGATTGACACAACTCAAGAAGCTCAGATTATTTTCTGACTTGCTGGTTATTCTAAATGAAAATTTTGCTACAGTTTTCATGTGTTAAGCATTTTACAGTCTCTATTTTTCAGATATAAAAATGTAATGCATTGGAAGTTAAAAGTACTTCTTAATCTTTTCAGATACTGCACTTTTCACTTTAAAAATATTTTTTCGTAATACTTAATTTTGCTTGCCTTAAGGTTGCTCCTTCTTTCCGCTCTATGGTAGCTGTTCAGCAGGAAGAAAGTAGTGCAACACTGTGTGAGCTCCAGAGAGATGAATCTAAAACATCATGTGAACCTTTTCCAGAGGAGAAAAAGGAGCCATTTAAATGGACAAGATTGCCTGGACAGGTGAAGTGTTGGGGTTTTTGCTATTTAAAGTTCTACTGTCTTTCTTTCTATAACTTTATTTTTATGATACAAATATTATCAAGCAAGTCATACATTAAAGCAAATTAAAAAAAAAACAAACTGTGAACAAAATACAAAACATAAGGAACTCTCAGAAGGAGTAGGGGCTGCTTAGCTTCTTACCAAATGTGGTTGACTTAACCATTTTTTCCCAGAACAGTGAGGTATTTTTATGTCCAGAATTCTCTATGAATTTGAAAGAATAGGGTTATTCCAGTAGTGGAAGTAAAACAGGAAGCCAGTTCTCAGATTTCAGCTTGATTGGAAATATGTTTTCTTGGGGTATTTTGTTTGTTTTTATTCTCTCAGTTAGTTATTTTTACAGTATATCAGATGGAACTTTCAATGAAGAACCTCACTGAGAAGGTTCTTGATGACTTTATCCTAGCTCCTAGATTATTGTAGGTAATAGAAATTAGCAATCATAAAAAGGAAATATTTTGCAACTATATGGAATGCCCATGCATAGTGACATGGACTTTTTAGGAATTAGCAATTTTGAAAATAAGCGTGTAATTGAAACCAAGAAAAATATGATCTCTAAGAATATTTGCCTGCTATCATACGAATAAATTTAGCAGCTTGTTTTTTCTTGGACTAGTCCTACTATGTACATATTGAAGAACTTTAGCAGCAACAATGATGTATTTTGTGATGTGCTGTCATGTGAAAAAGTTTCAGTAAGGTTAGCGTGATATGGCATGTCTGTTTGCTAAAGAATATTAAAGCAGATGTGCTTGTTTAAAAATGAGTAATTGTTCAAAATTATTTATTCCTTTTCCTACATTTAAATTATTGTTTTACCTTTAAAGTAATACTATCTTTTTAAAGAACCACAATGTATCTTTATCTTTCTCCATATATGTAGGTAGATGGATGATGTTATTTTTCAAAAAAGTTCTACAGAATTATTAATTATTTGATATAAAATTAATTTCATACTTAATTCATGTATGTGACTCGTAGCTACATGACCTGTTAATAAAAGAAGTTTGTTCTGAGCTGAATTACTTGATTCAACATTGTAATGTTTTATTTTAGAGAGAGTTAGTTAAAAAGCGTAAGAAGGCCTAATTGCATTTGTAGTTGCTAACACAAAGTGCTTACCTTTATTCTGAAGTGAACAGAATTATTTCATAAGTACATCTATTTGTGTAGTTTTTAAATGCATATTAATTTGTTCATATCACATTTTTAATTCTTAGGGGTAAATCAGGTTTAGGTTAAGTAATCATGTAACTACTCTGGATATTTTTATTCTCCTTAAACTTTGAATTTATTTTTAGAGAAAAAGCCCTTGGGTGAAAAAGAAGAAATACTTTGGGAGCGAGGGGCTGTAATACCTGTGCCCTTTTTTTTTTTTTTTTTTTTTTTTTTTTTTAATGTTTAATCTCCACTTATGTTTAAAAAGAACAGGACTTGAAATACAGATGAAGAACGCTATAGTTGCTTTGGTAGACCAAAAGTTTGAGTGCTTGTAGTTAAGTCTTCTGAGTTCACATGTTAATAAAAGGTGTGGTTAGACTCCTTATACAAGCTTAACTTACAGTCTAACTCTACAGCTTATTTTATTGACGATACCCATCACTAAGCACTGCTTCAGATTAATATTTAAATTTAAAATTTTCGTAGGTTTTTAAAACTTGTGAGTTGTCTGTAATAATGAGGCAGAAGTGAATAGAGGAACTAGATTTAGACTTAAGTTATGCAGCAGAACTGTCTGTGTTTATAAGGTTGAACTTTTAAATTCTCTTCAGATGTTAGTAGCCTTTTAAAAAAGATACATGACAAGAACTAAGACTGTGTTTTAATCGTTGGGTAGTTAATATTTATAACTGTGTAATCCCAATTCTTACCTGAAAAGCTAGGCTTGCCGCATACCGAACAAGCATCTGTTTTCACTGCGAGGTGGAGATATGGGCTGTTTATGTGTTCGTTTCTCTCATGATGGGAAAATGCTGGCAGCAGCATGTGCAGGAAGAAATGGCTATCCCATTGTTTGTAAGTTTTAATTATGTTTGGGGCTTTTCTTCTTAAAACTCATATAGTTTGAAATTAAAGGGCAGAAGATGTATTTGAAAACTGGGGGGGGTTAGAGATTTTGGTTTATAACTGTGTTTTGCAAATTGTTCTCTGCATTAAAGAGCAGTGAGGAAAATGCTCTTTTTTGTGTTTATGGGGCTGGAACTAGCTTTTCATACATGGTAATATATATATATACAGCTTAGTGGTATGAAATCGCACTATTTCTGTACAGGAGTCTAATGGAAATGGTAAATGAGTTTGCATAAGGAATACATTTTCTGTTAGTAAGGTTTTAAGTGAAATAACTTTTCCAGCCCTTACCCTACACGCATTCTGTGTAAGTTTTTCTCCTAAGCTATTGTGAAAGTTTTATATCCAGAATGTCATAGTTTCCAGGACAAACTACGGGAGGCTACAGTCTTACATGGTCCAGTTCAATTGGAACTACAACTACCTCTTATTGCTCAAACTCAGGACTGCTTCTTCACAGTAGCCTCAACTGCATAGTGCTTAAACCCTGTATAAGATTTTTGAGATGTAGAGAGAACATTGAGTGTACACAAAGTAAATATTTAAATGCAAGGAACAGTAAGTCTAGATTACTGTATTACATAGCCCCAGAAAATAATGTCAGTGTTAAGCTATTTCAAAGATTGGTTATGTAGCTGTCAAAATGGGGGGGGGGGAAGTTCTAATCCTAATCCAGTTCTAATAATTTAAAGCAAGTAGGCTGTTTCTTAAGGGTTAAAACATTTGTGACTTCCATAAACCACTAGATGGAAGTATATGCTTGCTGTCAGTGTCTGTCTAGCAACAACTTGATCTCATTCTCTGAAAACGAGAAGATAAAGCAAGAGAGTTGATTTAGGCTAGCAGAAACTCAGCCTGAGATTAAACTAAACTTTGCACTAATAACTGCATGCAATTGATTGTAAAAACTTACACATTTTCTTATTTTTCTATTTAAACTTCACAAGTGTATGAAATTCCTTCTGGACAGTTCCTGAGAGAATTTTATGGTCACCTTAACATAGTGTATGACCTTTGCTGGTCAAAAGACAATCAATACCTTCTTACTGCATCCTCTGATGGCACTGTCAGGTCAGTATGATGCAGATGTTCTGTCAGATAACATCAGAAGCGGAAAAGAAAGTGGTCCAGTTTCATGTCTTACTACAAACTCTGCTATAATGTTTTAATTAAAGATTTGCTTACAGTGAGACTTACTCTATACTAATATAATAATTGAGATGGAGTTAATAAGTTATGCTGTATTTACTATATCGATTTCTACTGTGTATGTATTTGAGACCAAAGCTTTTCCAAAAACTGTTGTGTCTAAGTCTACAGTGCAACAAAAAATGCAAAAGGCTTTATATTTCAGGAAGTCCCTGAGACAGAATACGCTATCCTTGGAGAAATTCCCATATTATAAATGCAGTATGAAGTTCACAAATTTGAACATGAGGCAGGAAATTGAAAATTTGAGATTCAAGTTATGTATAAATTTGCCACACTGCACAGATATATGTATTATTTTTAGTGTTTGGATGCTTAATTAAATTCAACTTTAATTTCTGTAAATGAAATGTGATAGTATTTCTGAGCCTGAATGCATACACATTTTTTTTTTCTATAATTAAGTGTACTTTGGACCAGTGTTAATGTTAAAATACTAATCCATTCAAGGTTTAAAAACAAACCTCTCAAAACTGTAGTAATACAGGAAAATATGTCTGTGACACTGCACAGTGTTATTACATGCAACTTCAAAGTTTTTCAGAGGGCTTTTTTTTCTTTTTAGCTCTTCAGATCCCTATCTGTTGTTTCTGTTATGTAACTCAGTAATGCTACAAGCAGTTGCATAATTGAAATGCCAGAAGAATTGTTAAGTGATACATTGTATGTATGGAACTGTTTTGCTTGTATTTGATGCTTGTATGTAGGCTTAAAAAGAGTATTTTGAGAGCTTAGCCCATGTTTTTATTTTTATTTAGAAGCAGGTTAAATAAGAATGGTTTTTTACTGAAGTAAATATCAATTTCAGTAATTTATGTTACCTATAAGAAGGCCCAGATGTTCCTCAATTCTTGAATTTGTGGCAGCAAGTTGAAACTGCCTCCTTTTTTGTGTACTCTGCATAGTCACTGCATGAGTTATTAGTTCTCTATTTATTGTCTGTTGCCTTAAGCTCCTTAAAAAGTGTTAGTTTAGGCAAGGAGTTTGTTTCTTTTTGTTTGGTTTTTTGCTTGGTTTTTTTTGCTTGGTTTTGGGTTGGGTTTTTTTTTTCCCCTTTCATATTGGGAACACTTTGCCATTGAAATATGGTAGAATTGAAGACTGAGGACCAAAAGGCACTGCACTGCTGGTAGTTACCAGTTTACTACTTGCATCACCTCTCAGACTGAGTTCTAAGGCAATTTGAATGGTAATTTGGGAATTTAGGTGAATTTTTCTCTAGATATGCTACCCTTGAGCCTTCCCAAATTTTTGTCCAATAATATTTGTAAGCAGTACACTAACTTTTATTTTGCTAGAGCAAAACCATTCTAAAAGATAAGTAGACTCACTGTGACCTTTGCACATTAAGTTGCAATTGAACTGTTATACTAAGAGATTGCAATTTTGTAATGAACTTGCCTCAGAGTAAACTTAGAATTCTTCAGTAACCACCACCAGAAGTTGTTGCCCCACCTGGAAGGGTGGCAATCGAATAATTAAATGCTGCGTTGTAGCTGAGCACTCTCTGAAATGTGCTGCCCACCTGTATTTCATGGTCGAGGTACCATTCCATTCTTCATGGGCTCATCTTTGAGGAGCGCTCAATAATAAAAATGTACAGCATCAAACAAAAAACACTTCTAGGAGAAATCTGATCTTAATAGCTATGGGTGGTAAAGGATAGGAAATAGGTGAATAGTAAGAACTGAATTTCTGTGAAGAAAAAAACCCTTGAGATGACAATCACTTTGTGGTAGGTAATTGTTCTCTTAAAACATTCTGGGGTGTTATTTATATTTAGTGGTCCTAAATGTTCCTTTGTGGATGCTTTTTTCTACCTTTTTTTTTTTTTTTTAATTTGCTCATAACAAAAAAAGAAAGAAACTGATCCATTCCATGGAATTGTCTGTGTATTTTAAGATGTGCAAAATACCCATTAAGTGAGTATGTAGTCATGAATTTACTTTGAAGACAGTACTACGAAAAGTAGTAAATATATCCTAATTCTTGTTAGAAAGTACCATATTCAAGGATTAAATATAAGTGGAACAAATTGGTAGGATAAACAGGTGGTGTTGTGTTTGCAAGCATTTGCTTCTAGAACCACTAGAACAAAATACAGCATCAGTTATACCTGTGTATGTGATTTCTTTATACAGTAGATGTCCTAACATTGTTTACTTTTAGAATGTGGAAAATAGAAATGCAGGCGGCATCTGCAGTGAGAGTTTTCCCTCATCCTTCATTTGTTTACACTGCCAAGTACCACCCAATTGCTGACTCCTTGGTTGTGACCGGATGTTACGACTCGGTGATTAGAATCTGGAATGCAAATGTGAAAGAAGTCCATGGGCAACTGCTACAGGAGCTTGATGGTCACAAAAGTTTTATCAACACACTTTGTTTTGATGCAGAAGGTGTGTACTTTACTGTTACTTTTACAAATAGTCTTCTGTGCAGTTGAAGACCAACTTGAGTGTTACTAGTTTGCTTTATTTCACACAGGCAATATGAAATGCTGTATTAAAATCGTTTCATCTCTGTTTGCAATTAATGCGTTACTTTGATGCCTTACTTGGGCAAACACAAAGGGACACACAGTTCCAGATATAAATTGAGAATAATCAGAAATGGTAGAAAGAAGAGGCAAAAACATGTCAGGCAATGATGACTGGGCAAATTTTAGACATAGCTTGTTATGGAGACAAAGAAAATGAAATTTTTAGTTAGCTAATGCTTTGTACATATTGTGGCAAAAGTTAGCAGAGCGTGAAGCACAGATGCTGCTGTTCAGAGGAGACAAATCCATCAGGATGCAGGTGGAAAGCCTGGAAGTTAACCTTGAGAGGTAAGTTGGAAAAAAGACACATTTGGCTGGACTTTCCAGGTGGAAGAATTATGTACTAACTTAGAAACAAAAATGTGAAACCAGCTTCTAAAGAACTTCTGGAACAGAACTGCAGAACAGGAGGTTGCATGATTAGAACAGTAGCAAAGAACTGATCCGTATTGCCATTCAAAGTTACCAACTCAATACAATGATAAAGAAAATGTGGTAGCAGTAGTTAGATTGTGAGAATTCTAATTGTAGGCTGAAGAAGTGGGAAGGTGATGAACTTTCCAACATTGACAGAGAATATGACAAAATGGGA
This sequence comes from Ceryle rudis, assembly GCA_033439905.1. Taxonomy (NCBI): domain Eukaryota; kingdom Metazoa; phylum Chordata; class Aves; order Coraciiformes; family Cerylidae; genus Ceryle; species Ceryle rudis. The sequence continues at coordinate 26,970 of JAAGNO010022454.1, forward strand.
GAAAAGATCAGAGATTTGACCATTGTGGTAGATTAACAGCTGAAAGTGAGTGAGAGAGGTCTGACATGCACTAGTGGAAGGTGGGAAGAGTTGAAGATACTTGGAAGTATTTGACTTTTTCTGGTACAAGTGGCATCAATAGTAGTTAGGTGGCTCATTTTCAGAGGTATTCACTGGGGTAGGGAGTATGAAGAGGAAAGAGTTGGATTTTGATAAAGTGTTTCTGCTTAATTGAATTGTTCTTGTTCAACATGCTCTCAGTGACTGTATAGATAAGCATTAGGCTATCATGTGAAGCTCACAGAGATATAAACGCTCATTTTTTTCTAGAATATGAGTGAAAATGAAAAAATTAAAAGAATATCGAGCACCCCAGTGTCTGACCTATGTGATGAATCCAAATTTATGGTATCAATTTATGTCATGCAGTATGAGCAAAATGTATTTGCAACGAGCATATCATAGCAAAAGAGAGGAAAGGATTGGTGTTTGCCTATTCACAAAAATAATAGAAATAAGTTGTTTCTTGTTCATACATGCTTCTCTGTAAGTAGCTCTTTTGTATGGTATTCATCTGCTTACGAGACACTACTTCACAGGGCTCCACATGTTTTCAGGAGATAGTTCAGGACTGATAATAGTTTGGGATACATCTGTCAAAGGAAGTTCGCAGCACCTGTTTCAACACTGGAGGATTAACAAGGTATACAGGTCTCTTAAACTGGCATTGTAATTTTTATGTGAACTCTTCAAATCAAATGGCTAGATTTAGAATTCAATTTTTTTATACATTAACTTTTGTTTAGCTGAAAAGGTGTACTTTCTTTTAAGTAATGGTGCAAAAGAGCTGACAGAACACGCTGTGCTTCAATGACAGATTTTTAAAATTCTTTTGCAACTTCAATTTTTTTGTATATAAAATGTAAAAAAGCTTGAAATCTAACTACACTGTATTAACAGATAAATGCTAATGTATTAGTTTTGTTCTCTGGAGACAACAATAAAATAGACCACAGGCTTTATTTACACCTTAAAGGCCTAATGTTCAGTCAGCATTTCTGTCATCACTGGTGTTTCAGAAGTTCAGTCACAGCAGAATCTGCCTTGTGGCCGTGAAAAGTTGATTGCCTAGAATGTGATGCCTTAATATAGGAACAAACTTTGTCCTTAAGCAAATAGAATTAAGTGGGCAGAAAAGAGTAATGCAAGAGAAAGATAAAGGTTAATGTGTAAAAACATGAAGTTTAAAACACAACGTTTTTGGGGTTTATTTTATTTTATTTTATTTTATTTTATTTTATTTTATTATTTTCCTTCTTTCTGAAGGAAATAAGAGAAAATGATATTAAAGGAACACAAATAAATCATTTGGAGGTACATCCAAATGGAAGACGTTTATTAATCCATGCCAAAGACAGTACCCTGAGAATCATGGATCTCCGAATGTAAGTAGATTTTTGGTGACAAGTGTGTTTTTGTTTGTTTGTATTAAAATTTACTTTGGGCAATAAAGTACCATAAAACTCTTAAATGTATGGTTGTAATCAAGAATAGCAATATTAGAGTTAGGAAATGGTTTTAAAACACTGTTGTATTACAGACCTTTTGTGTGATATTGGGCAAGTCTTTTAGAATAGAATATCCAAAAATTACTGGATTACTTGGGATCGTAAAGTTACACAAAGAAGATGATACAAGTCTCCCAAAGTTTGAATTCACTTTTAAAAATGGAATCTGTGTGTGAAAATAACTTTGAAATTATAACATTTATTAGTGTGTTAGTTTTTCATTGTTAAGACTGGGTAGAGTATTTTAATGTAAAATGGAATGGAGATTGTCATCATAAATACTGAAAAATTCAGTGATGTACATCTTATGGTGTATTAAACAGGCTCTGAGAGATGTTTAACTTAGTTTTTGATGATGTCACAAATTTTAATAGTTATGAACATGATGCTTTAATAATAAAAACAAAGGGATCACAGAATCACTTGAGTCATCGAGCTGGGAGAGTGCCCAGTTCAATCCCGATAATCAAAGCATGACAACATGTTACTCAGGGTTTTGTCCAGTTAGGTTTTGAATATCTTGAAGGTTAGAGAGTTTCCCACTTCTGTGATCAACATGTGCCAGTGGTCATTCACCCTCAAAGCAAAGGATTTTTTTTTCTTAAACAGAATTGCTTATATATCATTTTGTGTCTATTCCCTCTTGTCTTTTCACTGGGTGAAACAGTGATGTCTCACTCTTACCAGTTACACACATTGGTAAGATGCACCTGAACGTTCCTTTCTGGAAAGTCACATTAAATAGATGAACACTCTTATGAAATTAAGGATGAATCATATAAAGAGTTCCCTTCCTCTCCTCACCACATGGAAAATCAAAGGTCCCTGGTGTTCTATGTGAAATTACCTGGAGGAAATACCTTTATGGTCTCATAGCATGAGAAATTACATTATTTTAGAAAATACTTTTGTACATATATATTTTCTCCCAGAAAATTTCACTGTTAAATAATATATAGGGTTGAATGTTTGAACTAGCTGAAGACTTTCCAGTCTTATAGTGCACTGTTCATTTTACTGTAAACGATGAATAATAATGACCATGCTAGAAGGCTAAACTATCCACACAATCAAAGCATCAAGTCAGTGGATCAACAGAGGGAACCTGTAGTTTTTGAAGCATATAGTGTCCTTCTATCACTACCATTCCTAAAAAGTGCAGTTTTAGTCCAAGAGAGAAAAATGGACATGCATATTAATCTCTAAGAAAGGGTTAATATGCTGTGCAATTTCACAATTATTTTAAGCCAGTTTATCCATAGGACACACCATCTCCTCCTATCTCCCACACCTTTGGCCATGTATTCCTAGCATTTCCTTTTTATCAGCCCTAGAGATCTTTTGATGCAGGGTAACTCAGATCAGTGAACTGATCCGACTGAAAATCAACCTACAAATACAAATGATTAATTTTCATTTTAATCAACTATCTGATCTAACTCATCTGATAGCTGCCCAAACACTAGAGAAGAAATGAGGGAGAGTCTGGGAAAATAAGGGTGGAGAGGACAGGAGCAGGACTGCTGCTTTGACCGCAGCCCACAGTTACATTGGCTTAAGCCTATCAATAAACCACAGGGTCAGATACCCAGCAGTGATAATTTTACACGTCAGCATTAACTGTTCGTTCCCTGCATGAGAAAAGAGGGGGTGGAGGTCACAGATCAACATAATTCACTTTGATTGACAGATAGGTTTTTTTAACTTTCCTCTTTCAACTTGCTTTTTTGATCTTTTTGGATAATGCTGCTGCCCTGTCACTCAGGTATGTAAAGAGAGATTTGGTTTTAGTTCAGACCTCTCCTTAGGGTTTCATATGCAGGTTAGTGTTACATCTTGCAGAGCTCTTCTCCAGGATCCCTCAGAGATACTATCTTTCTTATTCACACAGCTAAAACTCCTCTTTGGGCTAACACAATCTTGCACTGTGATCATTAAAGCATCCCTTTCTCTTCCTTGCCAAATAGAAATATCTAGGGTATATTTTTCAAAAATATTGTTTAAAATAATTTCCCTGCCATTTTAACTGCACTGAACTTCTCCAAGCATACCTCCATTGGTTTCTGCAGTAACACATTTTAAAACTTACTATCTTTTGTCTTTGAGATCTCTCATGGCCTATTGCCATTCTTCTTGCCTTGTATTCTGCATTATAGTATTGCTGCTGTATTAGTCTTCATTTTGAACTTGTGTATCTCTTTTCAAGCTGTACCTCCTGTTTGAGATAACCCCTCCTTACAAACTCACTTAAGCTTGTCTATATCCTTTTGTAGATTCTGTCTTACCTGATGCTTACAAACTGTTTGACAGTAGTTCATTGGTAGATAGTTATTACTATGCTGACCAGCAGTGTTTCACTGAAAAAAGATTAGAATACCTAAGTTGCAAAATAGTAATAAAAATAATATTATTGTTAATAGTAAATCAGCACTGATGTCTGAAATTTGTCACTTCTGCTGCTGGTTTTCCAACCAAGCAGACAGTAGTGTGAAGAGCTAAAGAGAGCTGCTGCATAAATTTAGGCACTGATGGGATGTAAGCAAGCTCAGGAAGCATAATGAAAACTTTTATGGGCAGAGCTTGGAGTAATAGTGCCAATTTCCCCATTTTTTGCAAAGCCCAGGACCAAGAAACTGCAATTACTATATCTATATCCTAGATAGGATCTGCATCTAGTTCTCTAGATCTGAGTATTTCCATTTTCTACTGAAAGACAAGGATGTACACTTTCATCTGTAATTTCAGGTGCATTATGAAAGCGAGGGAAAATAAAGGGTAAACACTGCACTCTGCAGAAGGTGGGTGCTTGCATATCTATTTGGGAAGCAAGATGTATTGATCTTTCGAGGAACAGAGGGAGGGACCGAGACATAAGAAGTTAGATTGTTTGTTATGAAAGTATCTGCTACACTTACAAACTATTCTTTGTCTTTAGCTTGGCTACAAAGAAATACGTAGGTGCTACAAATTACAGAGAAAAGATTCACAGCACCTTCACACCATGTGGTACTTTCTTATTTTCTGGAAGTGAAGATGGAAAGGCTTATGTTTGGAATCCAGAAACAGGTAACTAATTATTTTATGTTCTTAAACCAGGTTGTCACGGCTGAGGGGGTAGGGGTTTTGTAAGCTTTATTGAAACTCTTTTGATATGGAATAAACATAGTAAGATGTTATTAATTCCTGAAGCCTTATTTCTACCTGTTAAATAGCTGTTATTAATTTCTTACAATTTAATTCTCCAGAGGAAATTAATAGGCAGAGGTAATATTTGCAATATCCAGCAGAAATGGAGCACCTGAAGCTCACCTTCTTGTGTACTGCAATTCTTTACATATCACTGAGGGTCTTAAAACAGAATGCATGAAAATGCCTTATGTCAAATCAGTCTCTGTTGTGTTTTTTGGATTTGGGAATCAGGCTTTGTGTCCCAAGGGTCAGAGACACTGGAATTTTTGGCCTTTGGAATATAAGGTTTCTTTGTGAATTATTGCCTAAAGAGAGTAGTTGCGAAATAGCTACCAAAATCTTTCTCCAAAAATGGTAGGCAAATGTAGTATGAACAGTTTCTCATCGTTGTCGTACAGTGAGGTAAAAGGTAGCAGAATACACTTTTGGTTTTGATGGCATTAATTCTGTCTCATGATATAAATTTTTAAAAGTAACTGTTTCTAGAATTGGTAGCTAACCAACAGTTCTATTTTGAATTACTTTCCACATTTTCAACTACATGAGGTCACATCTATGCCACTACATAATTCGTCTGAAAACTTTACAAGAGAATAAAAGGAGGGAATAACTTTGTTACTAGTATGTATTCACCAGGCTTTGATTCTTGCTTACACTGTACTTGGGTTCATAATGCCATCAGCAGAAGAGAGAAATTTATTTATACACTTATTTATTAATTTTGTGCTCAACTTTCCCTCCTACCGCCAGCATTATATTTTATAGAAATCCACAACTAAGATAGCTATCTCTGGCAAAATGCAAGCACAAACAAATACTGTGGAACGCCACCTTTCCAGAACTTGCTTATCAGCACAAGAGAACTCAGCTAACCTGATGCATCCTCTGGGGTTTCCTGCAGCTGTTGCAACAGCCCTAGATTTTCTGATTTATTCAATACCTTAAAAACATGCAATATTTTTTTGACTTATGCCAAATAATAGTTCAATAAGGAAATTGACTGAGGTATATTTATTTACAGTGGGAGCCACTGCACTAAAACAATGCAAGCTTTAACTGTTATTTTGCCGTATCAAATATTTTTCCATGGTATGAATAAACATTTCACTTCTATAGGAGATCAGGTTGCCATATATTCTGAACTCTCCTTCACATCTCCACTTCGTGATGTTGCCTTTCATCCACATGAACACATGGTGTCCTTTTGTGCCTTTGGCCAAAACCAGCCAATACTTGTATACATTTATGATTATAAAGGTACAGTACAAATTTTCTTGATACACACCTGGAAATATTTTATTTTTAGAAGTGATTTGCTAGTATTTGTACTTTTGAAGGAAAAAGAAAATAGTCATTTGATGATAATAAATATCTTTATCCTGGGAGATAGCAAAACCAAGTGGAACATGATGCTGAGCAACCTGCTCTGTGTGACCCTGCGTTGAGCAGGAGCTTTGGTCTAGCCAATCACCAGAGGTCCCTTGCAACCTCAAGTTTAAATGTGTTACTCTATGTCATCCTGTGTGATTTTTACAGCTGTTTATCATATATAGGTAGCAGCAGTATTTAAAAGCCCCTTTTCAGTGTCAGTGTGGATTATGGGGCCAGAAAATGCTATAATTCTGAAAATCAGTGAATAGCTTAATAGAAATACTTTGTCCTGGCTACGTAAGAAAATAATGTTGAGGACCTGTATAGAAATGAATGAGAGAGTACAGATGGTTTTAATGAAGAGGCGTTAGGTCTGTGGTGTGATTATGTGAGAGATATGTTTATTCCCCATGTTATCTTAAGATAGTGATAAATACTAACTTTTAATTTTTTAGATACTAAATAAAATTCAGACTATCCTTTGCAGGCTTTTCTTATAGCTGTGGTTTTGTGGTTAGCTTTAGCATTATCATTGTTTCAATTAAGGACGTGGTTTCAGATGTCATGTTGCATCTAGACAGTAGGTAATGATAATATGAATTATGCTATAAATTTTGCATATCTGTATCAGATTTTTGTTTGAAATATATTTGCAGTGAACACAGATTCATAAAGCTAATCCTATCTTTATACATTTGTCTTTAAATTATCATGGAGTGATGAAATTACTCGTATTGCATAGTTTAGGTTGTCTGTTTAACTGGTTAACTTTTACGGGAAAATAAAGTGGAATAACTTCACAATAACAATTCAGTACTAAAGTTCAGCCCAGTAAGGTATCTGCATTCTAGAGAGCAATGGAAAAATTTTCAGGGGAGGGATTTCTTTAAAATTTTTTGACTTCTCAGCACTCAGAAAGCTAATAGGACAGTATAAAAAAGTACATGTGTCTGTGTGTATATTTAGAGATCACATAGATATCACACTGGTAGTTATTTGTATCATCTGACTGCTTAGCTAAGTCACTGGTGGCAGTAAGATTTTGCATACGTTGTGGTCTTTTCTACATTGTCTGTTACAACTTTTTGTTCCTTTTTTGGTTAAAAGCACACACTGCTTTCAGAAGATAGTCTTACTGCCTTAATACTGAAAGAGTTAATCATATAGGAATACTAATTTTAGTCACTGACACAGTTTTTAAGACTCAACAGTTACGTCTTTTACGTACACCAACAGTTTTATGAATATCCTGGACAAAACTTTCACAAAGAATTCTTTTAACCTTTGTTGACTTGAGACCGCAGGACAAAAAAATTGCAAAAGTCAAACAATTTAAATGACAGTGAGCACAGCTTTCATCAAAAGTACCCTGTTCTAGCGCAGGCTACCTCCTATGCCTGTATATATGTCTAGCAACTTCTGCAATTTTACTCAAGTATAATAAGCTCACTTAAATAGGCTGGAAAAAATGATAACTGTATGTAGTAAAAATAGCTGACTTGAACTCAGTACAAGCTCTGTAACTTTACTGCCTTTGAAAAAGTCCTTTCTCTCCCACCCACCCCTCCCCCCCACTCACCCTCTCCATTCTCCTCTGAATCCAACATGGGGGGGGGGGGCCGGGCCGGGCAGGGGGCAGGTACAGGCCGGGATGGGCAGGGGTCGGGACGGGCAGGGGGCAGGGCCAGGCAGGGGCAGGTCCAGGCAGGGGCACGGTCCAGAACGGGGGCCACTAGGGGGAGGGGGGAAGGCCGGGCAGTGGTGG
>JAAGNO010022454.1:42353-62658 GCA_033439905.1 Ceryle rudis
TGTTTTGGTTTTTGTTTGTTTGGTTGGGGTTTTTTGTGTGTGTGTGTGTGTTTGTTTTTTTTTTCTTTGGGGGGTGGGGGTTGTTTTGTTTTATTCCAGAAAATTCTTTTGCAGTTATTACTTTAAACATAGCTACTTCCAGCTGCAGACTTGCAAAGATGTGTTTTGTAAACCATAGTGGAACCACTTCTGGATCTGAAATCCTGTAACCCTATGCATTTCATTTACTGGATAAAAAAATTTCTTATAAAGCTTTTTTTCCATTTACCAAGCAGATGCTGTTGAATCATTGTGATTGCCTAAAGTGATTGTTGTTATGAAATGGTTAAAGTATTTGTGAAAATCTTAGAAAACAAGCCAGATCCTTAAAACCTGTAATATTTTCCTACATGAGAATATTCTTTGCTTAGCAGGAAGTTTTTTCTAGTTACCCTCATTTTTTAGCAAGCTTTGTTGAATTTTAAAGCAACACTCTCAAAACAGATGTAAAAGAAAGAAACTCTTGTCTGTATTTCGTAGGTGAAGGTACTTCAGCACAGATGTGACACGAGTAGTTTCACAAACTCTCTTCCTACTGATTTTTATGGATCTACTGCACATAGTTACTCTGCAGTTCTTGCTAGTCTTCCCACACATACCCAGTGAATAAAAGAAAATAGATAAACATCTCTAAACTGTTAAGTAAAGGTCATTTTCTAGGTAGTTACCTTAGAATTAGGTAGAGTGTTTTAAATGTGCCTTCCAGATCGGCAGCAATGCAACCTGAGCCTTCTCCGGATTAAGATCTGATACCAGAACCCAGAAGTTCTCCGTTAGGGTGGTAGCTAACATGGAGCATAAGGAGACTGAAATGGCTCTTCATGGTAACACTACTTTCAAATATCTGGTCATGGGAATATTTATTTAATTCCCTGAATAGGTAATTCAGTTATATTAAGGAGTTTTTCCTCTCTACAAGCTAGGTTAGGGTTATGAATAGAGGTAAGGGATTTCTATTTCAAACTATTTCTCTACGATTTCCTTACACTTTTAATTATAAAAGCTAATAAGGAATTATGTGCATCTTTTGTTGGATACACTGATTCCTATTATCACGGGGAGCCTGTACAAATTTTACTGTGAATATGGAATTTAAATCTGCACGCTCTCAACCTTTTACTCAAGTGAAGTACATGACCTGTATGAACCTAACAGAGTATCAGGGCAGTAACACACAGCAGTGGTCTTTCAACTGTGCTGTAAGCGCAGGGTATCTGTCTTTAATTCTTGCTTAATATTTGCTGATATCACTATTTGAATAGAGATCTCAAGGAGCATTAATAAGGTGCAGTCAGCTGTGACACAAGATTTTGTTCCACTGCTGACCTTTTTTCAGCATTGTGTTTCACTCAGTGGCTTGTGCTTTATATAAAAGATGTCAGGCATGAGAAATTAATTTAATTCATTTTTTAGTATAAAACTGTATCCGTCATGATTGTATCAGATGGTAAAATAAGATGGTGGTAAGCATTTTTTAATGTGTGTGGATTTTATTGATTGGTCCTTTAGTTTTATTTCTAGTTTTACCAATTCAGTTTTCTTGCCATAAAAATTTGAAGAGTGTTAAGGAAAAATTACTCACTGTTTGTTTTCTCCCTGATGAACAATGTACATGAGGACATCTAAGTAGTAGTAAGTTTATTCAAGTAATATTTTAGAGCAGAGGATGCTAGATTCAGTCACGCTGGTAAAAAAACAGTATCTCCTTCCGCCAGCTGGTTTATTGTCCCCAAGGTGGGGAGAGAACAGCTTGTATTAAGAACTTCTTATGACAGAAAATGCCATAAATGTGCACAGAGTCAATTAATTTAGTATTTTTTTAAAAACACTTTTTCTTTTAATGTTTATTAGGACAGTGACTGAGTGACTTGCAATATATCAGGTGCAGAAAGGAACATTGATCATGGCACAAATACTGAGATACTGTAAGAGAGTTAAAAAGGATATACAAGATTAAACCTCTAAGAATTTTTTAATAAAATTTCACAGATTCCTACTTTTTCCTGGTAGCTAAGGAAAACAATTTGGTTTTCATTCAAATAAAAGATACAGGAGAACTTTTTACCTTTGTATCCCAAAGTGCTGCTTATGCTGGAGAAATCTGTTCAGGTTTTTTTACCTTTCTCTCTTTATTGTTGCATTACAGTTAATCTCTGGAATAAGCAAATGAGGGCTTGTAATGTAAGAAATTAAATTACACTTTTTCTTATGATGGAAAAAGACTAAAGTCTAACCAAATACCTGGGGAGGGATGGGGGTGGCAGAGTGGGGGAAAGAGGTTACAAATGTCTGAGTGCTTATGTTATATACTATATTTAGAGTCACGTCCTAATGTCTTTTACCAGCAGGCACAGAGGAATAGGTTTCTACACATATTTGACAAGATGTCAGTCAGAAGGATTTTTGATGCCTTATTTTCCTTAGTAGGAAGAGAAATAAAATCATAGGAAAAGTATCTTTAGGTGTGTTTTGTATGTGACAGAAGTTACATTCATTTTTCATTTCTGCAAAAAAAAAGACATTTTTAAAATTGAACTACTGCAGTAACAGATTTTTTTATTATTATTTTTCACTGTCATGTGTTCTCTGACAGCAAGAATCATAATGAGCCACAGCAGAGGCCACAGTTTACGTAGTAATCTACTGTTGTTGGTGATGACATTGGCCAATTTTGCTAAAATGTGCTTATCCAGGCACATTCTTAAACTGAAATGACAGTTTTATCCAACCCAGGAAGGGTCATGCTTTTTTGTGCTTCATTGCTGAGTGTGTCTACACAGCCTATGTATAACTGAGCCTGTATTTAACTGTTCCATGTCTTGTACAAATAATTTGGTTTTCCTTGTGTCTAAAAGAAAGGAGCTTACTATTCCAAATATTTATAGTAATCTTAATTTCTTCTTATTTTTTTTAAGAAAAAAAAAAAAAAGGAAGAAAGATTTTATGTTAAGCCTGTAATTGAAATGCCAGAACTCTGTCAGAACTAAGGAATTGACTATAGATTCTGTGATGAGACACATCTGTAGACAATGACTATATCTCAACTGTAGGATCAAGCATCTTCTAGCTTCAATTTTTATATGTATGCCCTGGTTGCTTCTTGGCTTCTAGGGGAAAAAAACAATGGAGCACCCAAGTAATGAGCAAAATCTGTTGCCACCTAGATGAGTTCCTGATCTGGATAATTAGAGTAGGAGGACTGTAGGAAGCATCAGGGGAGCATACTTGCTTCGCACAAGCAAAATAAATATGTTTCAGCTTTGCCTATGTGTAATGGGATATCATCTTATTTTAACTGTCTGTGGTTTTCCCAATTAGTCTATAAGTTACCAGAGAGCAGAACAGATTAGTCTCCAAGTGGTTGCAGGACAGCTACTCCATTAGAATCCCAACCTTCACTGAAGTCCTAACAATACTATCATAGAAATGATTGCATTTTTACATAGATAAAAACTTTCTTTTAGCATTGAGAAAAACATCTCAATTTGTGTTTCATTTTTATTTCAAATTCAATAGTCATTTTTAAATTCTGCAGAGTCATGGTTTAATAATATTTGAAACTGTCTTTAAAAACAGTGTCCCAGAGGCCTGAAGTTTCAAAAGGGAAGTCTCAAACTGAAAGAATAAGAGGTAAAATAGAGTTGGCCAGCTTGATTTGACTTGCAAGGATATATGAAAATGTCAATTGTATTGATTGCAAAGGTCATAAAATTGCATTATCAAGAAAAAAAGAGAAATTGTTTTTGCTAACTTGTCAAGTCTCACAGTATTTTGGTTTTTGTCTCCTGAAATTCACTTTTAATGTGAAAACTAGTTCCACTGAAAATGTATATTTGCATAATTTGCATAAAGCTGCCTTAACACAAAAAATAAAATGCAAATCGGCTTTGGTTAAACTTGGCAAAAATGATGTAGGTATCCTATTTCCCTACAAAAACTACATGAATGTTATAACTCTTTAGTTTTACTCACTTCAGGGTAATAGTAAACTGTGTCTTTGATAAAGCTGTGGTTTGTGCATGAAGCAAGCGGAGCCTGTTGTGAAAAATAAGTAGATTGATGGTTGACTATCTTAGCCAACTTTACTCGTTGTGTTAAAGTTATTTAGCAATGCCTTCCCACAGCATGCATTTCAAAAAAAAAATGATTGCTTCACTCTCTTCTGTAGGGAGTCATGTCTGTCTGTTGTAGGAGAATTAATTATTCTTTGTAGGACAGTGTGCTTCACCTGGAAACAGTTCAGCTGAATCATTAGTCCTCACTTATTAGCTGAGTGGCTCCTTCTTCTGTTATAATGTGGGGTTTTTTTCCTTTTTTGGCTTTTTTAGAGATTTAAATAATACTGAAGAGCTGGTGGCAGAAAGGTCATTAAACCTCTTGTGTTTACTTTGGATGGGCAGTCTTTTATAGCTAACTTGTGCTGAGTTTCACTGCCATTAAGGGGAGGAATTAATCACTTCTGTAACAGTACTTAAATTTAGAACTTTGGTTTTAGTATCTCTCTTATAAAAATGGGCTTTATGTTGTTCTTAAGGACTTGGAGAGGAAGGAAAAGTTGCAAGATAGAATTTATTTTGCATTTTAAAAGGGACGATTTTCTTAAATCTTCAGGAGCGTATGTTTGATCTTTTAACATATGTATCTGTTGAATTTGATTTCAAAGCATGCTATTTGGCATGTCTAATGAGAGTATTTGGGTAATGCAGCAGGAAAATAAAGAGAAGTGAATTAAATGCTGTATATGAATATTTTACATACTGAATTCCGTATGTCTTATGTAAGTCATTCAAGCACCACAATCAAGACAAATTTCTCCTGATATTTTTTCCCCTCCAGGATGAACCAGGGAAGTGTCTATTTAAGTGCTAGTTTGGAGTAATTTGCTCTGGTATGTTTAGCTCAATTTCCAAAGGCTGATATATTCTACCTTCATTCCCCAGTAGTGTCTAAAACCAACTTTTTGATAACAACTTTGAAAGAGAATTCCATGACAATACTTTGCTGGAAAGCATGTTTGCATCACTGAGGCAGTGTGCACTCAGCAAGAAACGCGTGCAGACGGGAGATGATCTTAGCTGTCTTATTTCAGAAAGGCTCTCCCTGAGATAACAGTAGGTAAAAGAAGGTGAAACACTGGGAAACTGAGCTCAACGTGTTTGCAGAACAGATTATTTTTCTGTGTTTCAGTAAACACATAAGCTAATGGCTTTCCACCGTATTTGTGTGTATCAGAGAAGACTTTATATTAATGGAACTTAGTCACTCGCACATGTGTAAATGTAAGAAAAGCAAGATTTATTTTGTGGTTGTTCAGAAAAACAGGCCTCTCCGTTCTGCTTACATTTCACAACTAGTATTTAGTAATATTCTGTTAAATTTGTACATTGCAGTAAAATCTAGCTGCTTTAATGCTTTTTTTGTTGTGTTCAGTGGTTGATCTAATTTTCTCTCTTGCTTTTCTTTCTGGTGGGTTTTGGGGTGTAGTCACTACAGTTGCACACAGTTGCTGAGAGAGTACTTGACTAGTAAAAGACAGCTTTTTTATAAACTTCTTTCAGTAGAATCAATTCCATATTGCTACACAAACCCCAGATACATTAAGATGAAAGTCTAGTGAGAAGATGATGGCAGATACCCTCTGCTTTTGCCAAGAAAGGTTGGACCAGCTCATCCTTGAGGTTCCTTCCAACATGGTATTCTGTAATTCTATGGCCCAGTCAAGTTACTCAACACACATTTTCAGTGCTACGTATGTACGCTGGCAGTGTACACCTGCCAGTGCCCAAATATTCTGCATTATTGAAACCTGTTGAATTGTTTGATACTTACTAAATGACAGAAGTACTAGTTATCTAATTATATCACTTCTGGAAATAAGCCACTGATTCACTTTGTTTTATCTGTCTCCTTTCTTTAAACAGAATTTACAAGCCAGTAGATTGAAAATGTGCTAAATTTCATTGTTCTGTTTTGGCCCATAACTAAAGTTTAAGTCTGATCTAGAGTTTGCTGAGATGAAAGAAGTGTTCCACTGAGTGTCATCTTTTAGTTGGATTAAGTGACCATTTGCATTTATTCTGGATTGTGAAATAGGCCTGGCTTTTGAAAAAGGTCAAGAATTATGCTATTTTCTCTAAATAAGTCTCAAAAAATTGAGCATATGAGTCTATTTTGTTTGAAGAAAGTTACAAATATTTTATTTAAGGCCTCTTTCCCTCCCCTTCAGTAGTATTATCAATGCAGCCAGTGAAAATATGAATCAGGTAAAAAAACTAAGTTTGTCATAATATATTTTTTACATAGGCTATATTGGATAATATGTCAAGAGAAAAATTTGGGAAGGGTTTTTGCTTTGTGATAGCTGCATGTATATCAAGGAACTTCATAGCAAACCAAATTTTAAGTACATTGACTTTGTTACAATGGAAATTGGACTGCAGATATTTTTTGTGTGGTTTACATAAAGGAAGTGTCTGGTGTTTTGGTCTAAGTATGCTTCATTGATTTGCAGAAATCAGTTCCATGTTAGGATTGGTTTAAAATACTTATTTTTTCCTCTAATTCTAATATTGAGTAGTCTTTTTGTAGATGTAGTGTAGTTTGAGTTCTCAAAAATGTGAAGTCATTTTACATTTATAAGTTTATAACCATATAGAAATGAAAATTTATTTTTATACATGAAGATGCAATGAGATGCTATTTCAAACTGTTCTGTTCCGTTGTTTGCATTGAGTTTGTGTCCATATGTAAACGTGCAATTCAATTTACAGCTGTCAATAGTTTTTTCAAAGGCAGTGTATCCAGATATTCTAAAAAAACAAACCATCACTGAAGTTGTTATTTCTCATCAACTTCAGTCTTAAATTTTTTCCTTGGGCTTTAATAGTTATTTAGTGTAAGCAAGTATTTCTCTTCTAGCTGTTGCATCAGTAAGTAACCCAGGAAATTACACTTCACTTTTTGATTTGTCTTTCCTATTACAGGCAAGCTCAAATCTTATGCTTCCTGCACCATCATCACTGTCACCACACTCCAAGTTAAGACTGCCAAGCACTCTGAGCACTCCACTGAATCCTTTGTATTCGTTCACTACTGGAAGTGGTAAGTTTCTGCCTTTATTTCTCCCTTCTCTGTAGGGAATAGGTAATAACTACCGTGAGAAGTTTTTTTTTCTGCCTTTATAAATTTTGCGCAGTTCTTTCAGGGAGTGTCCTGGTTGTTACACGTGATTTGTTTATAAAGTGTGGTGTGATAAAGACCAATATTGATACATGTTCCCTTATAATACATTTTTTCTTTAAGATACACACTTATTAGTGCTGTAAGTTCCTAGAATAATACATGATTGCCAGATTTTCTTAATTTAATATTTTGATATTTTAAAGCTTACTGAAGTATCTTGAACACAGACACTGAAGAACAATAAAATCGTATTTTTAAAAGCCTATGTACTGATCTAAGAAAACAGTCATAAGAAAAGCAGTTTACTTAGAAATGACAGTGTTTAGTAGTCTGTTTGCAGTACTGTTTAATCTGGTTTTAGGGGGTTGTTTGTAAAGACATTTTATACTGAAAAGATTTTGAGAAAAAGGTAAGCGATGAAATCATGCATTTTTGTGATACTTTGCTAATAGTACCTATTGCATTGCTAATCACAGTATTTAATAATAAAATTGATACTTCCATGCCTTTTTCTCTTTCTTGGGGATCTGTAAAATAAAACATAAAATTGGAACCTCAGTTTCGAAGTGGTTTGTTTTCTATCCTGAGAAGAGTAAAAAGAAGTCCAGGGGAAGGGTGGGATATATAATGAACTAAAAACAGTTAATAGAGATGTAAAATGTAGATAGTAAAGATATGAATAGTCTCTATAATTATATAGCATTATCTCCTACAGGCAGACAATTTTCTTTGCAAATCAAGTTATGATTACTTTTTCTGAGTGATGGGGGAAGAGGTCCTTAGCATAGACTAAAAGATTGACCACTATCCTCAGAATCACTCTTAGGCACTAATTACTAATGCAAATGGCCATACACCAATTAACTTCTGTATTTCCATTTTCTACCTTAACAAAAGAGCTTAGAACCATGAAAGTATTAATCTATTGCACCACAGATGTTTATTGTTTCCTGAGTGTGTAACTCTTGACAGAAACAGCAGAATAAATATGCTGTCTTACATATTATGAATATTTAAAATAAGTGGACTAATCCTTTAAAGAACATTTACATATACTTTAAGTGGTTTTAAATTACTATACCTATTCTTGCTCAAACCAGTGCATTTCATTGTCTTGAATTTTACTTTATGCAGAAGCACAGGTAAACATGTTAAGGGAGACTTCTTAAAGAGCATGAACAAACATAGATACACGTTATAGCTGTTTATGTGTGTTTGCAACGCAGTTATTTCCAAAACTGACTAATACTTCAAGATGATCCACGAGTACAGGATAATTATTTATGCAAGGGAAGTATAGCAATAAAAAGGTACATTTTAATGATCTTTCATCAGTCAGTGGAAACAATGAGAAAATAAGATTTCTAGTGGAAAAACACCATAAAAATGTTAATGGACCACTACTGAAATAAAATTGCCTTTAAGAAAAACCTTTTTGCATCTATGTGATTTGAGTGGCCTCCAAGTTGTTCTACTGTGATAGAGTTGTTTTAACTGAAATACATAGGAAAAATTTACTCATCTATTTAATCTTTCCCCCTTGGTTATAAAGTGTGAAGAGAGGTGCTCGTGTCCATAACTCCAAACTGCCAGTTTAATTTTAGTTTTGAATAATAAAGAAAATCTGTACTTAAACAGATCTATTCATTTATGGATTGTTCTGGAAGCAGAAAACCATGGGGTTTGGATTGTTTGGTTGTTGGTGGGTTTTGTGGTATTCTTTTTTTGGTTTTGTGTGTGTGGGTTTTGTGTTTATTTTAGTTTTGTTTGGATTTTTCCTTTTTTTTCGTGTGTTGGTTTCATATACACATATATGCTTTTCTGTACTTATGTTATTGGGATGTTACATTGTTAACAACTGCCTGTAATACAGAGATCCTTCATTTTTGTACAGCAGATGGTTACATACTCCTGAGGGTTATATTGACAGTTATTCAGTCCTCTCATTCTCACTTTCCTGTTATCTTTTGCTGTTTTATTTCACAGAATCACAGAATGGTAGGGGCTGGAAGGGATCTGCAGAGATCATCTAGTCCAGTGTCCCTGCCAAAGCAGGTTTGCCCAGAGCAGGTTGTACAGGAACATGTCCAGGCGGGTTTGAAAGTCTCCAGAGAAGGAGACTCTACAACTTCTCTGGGCAGTCTCTTCCAGTGCTCCCTTCCAGTGCTCCATCACCCTTACAGTTAAGATTTTTTTCCTAATGTTGAGGGGGAACTTCCTGTGTTCCATTTTTGTGCCCATTGCCCCTTATCACTGGGCATCACTGAAAAGAGTCTGGCCCCATCCTCTTGACCCCTGCACTTCAGATATTTGTAAACATTATTAAGATCCCCTCTCAGTCTTCTCTTTTCCAGGCTACACAGGCCCAGGTCTCTCAACCTTTCCACCTAAGATATGTTCCAGTCCCTTAATTATCTTCACAGCCCTCTGTTGGACTCTTTCCAGTAGTTCCCTGTCTCTCTTGAACTAGGAAGCCCAGAACTGGACATAGTACTCCAGATGGGGCCTCACCAGGGCAGGGTAGAGAGAGAGGAGAACCTCTCTTGAAACGCTGGTCACACTCTTCTTAATGGACCCAGGATACCAATTTAGGGCTTCTTAAAGCTCTGTGATGGGATTTCTGCACTTCGAAGTCCCCACAGGCAGCACATGTAAAGCTCTGTTAGCAGTCGTTTTAACCACATAACTGGTGTATGTGCATGCTGTATTAACTTGACAAGGTTGTTGCTGATGTCTTGTGATATGGGTGGTTTAGTAGCCTGGATGCATGCAGCACTTTTTTCTTTTAACAAGGCAATTGAACTATCTAGGTCTTGTGTTGGGTAGGAAACAATGGAAAACAAGGATGTCAACCTTTGAGATTTATGGGCAGTAGCCATAATACTGAAATCTTTCCTGACTTTTAAATCTTTTTGTATCCAGATATATTTGCAGAAATAGCTGGAAGTAAATTGGTAATACTTCAAATAAAAGTAATATTCACTAATATGCCTTTTAAACATGCCTGTTCATTTTAACAGATAGGTTCTGTGTACCCTCAAACATACAGTATGTTTCAGCTTTTCTTCAATTGCATACTTTCACATGCATATAGGCTTTCATGAAGCCCTAATCTTTTTTCTCCTATTTACCTTGCACACTTCCCTCAACGTCAGTTATCTCATGGTTACTGAGGCAGTTCTGCCATTTACTATTAGCATGCTCAGGAGTGCAGCCCAATTAGTCAGTCTGCATCTGCATCAAAAGGTTGTCGCCAGCACACTCCAGAAGTCTGAATTGCTTGTAGCCTGTGTTTTTGTCTCTTGAGCAGATACTGAGGTGGTTCAAAACCTCCATGAGAGTCAGGGCCTGTGATTGCGAGACTTCTTGCTCTGTTTAAAGGCAGCTTCATTCACTTCATGATCAGGCAGTCTGTAGCAGGTGCCCCACACACACACACAATGTCTGTGTTTTTGGCCTCTTTTCCAATTCTGATCCATATGCTCCTGACAGACCTGTCACCTGCTCTGGAGCTCTGTGCATTTGAGCCCTTCCTCCCTTACCTGCAGCACTCTGCATTCTTGTCTTCCCTAGCAGTCCTTCCTAAAGAGCCAACCTCCACAGGCTCTCAAAACACTGCTGTCAAACAGCAAGAAACATATATTTTATGTGAAGAAGAGACTTAACAAAATACTGAAAATATGGTTGAAAGCTATTTGTCATTCTAATGCAGCCCCTTCCATCAGCAGCACTCTTGGGCAAACAGACTTGAGTTGCTTAAAACCGCTTGGTTTCCTACATCCCTAAGTATTTCAGTGTGATAGCAAAGGTGCCTCTTCTTACTTCAGTCTTCCTTCTGTTCTGTAATGTTTTAGAGACTTACACTGAGCACTTCCTCTCTGATTATTTAATTAGTTTTTATAAAAGATGAACTGTTATATTTATGAATTGACTCCATGTAGAGTGAAACAATCTGCTAGTAATTGTTTTTCCGCATGCTCAGCTGCTGTAACTTCTAATTGTAAACTAATATCAGATCTTTCCTTGTCTTCTTAGAGTTTGTTCAGTTACAGGATTTTTTTTTTCCCCTGATCTCGAGTTTTACATGTGATGCTTAGATAGCCTAACGTACTTTCTTCTAAAATACATAATTTGTTGTTTAATCTTCATCTAGAGAACTTGCAACACCTTTCTTAAGCCCAGAGTGTTCTTTGTGTGAGTTGAGTAAAGACAAGATCATAGAATTATAGAGTGGTAGGGATTGGAAGGGACCTCTGGAGATGATCACAGTATCATCAAGGTGGGAAGGCAGCTCTGGAGACTATGTAGCCCAACCTTCCTGCTTAAAGCAAGTTTACCTACAGCAGGGTGCTCAGGACATGTCCAGTTGGGTTTTGAATATCTCTAAAGATGGAACAATACAGCATCTCTGGACAACCTGTTGCAATGTTTGACAAATCTCCCAGTAAAGGGGCTTTCTTATGTTTAAGTGGTATTTTGTATATTTCGATCTGTACTGCTGCATGGGATGATTCCTTGCCAAACGCAGGACTTCTGCATTTCCCTGGGCTGAACTTAGTGAGGTTGTTGTTAGCCCATCTCTGCAGCCTGACAAGGTCCTTCTGTATGGCAACATGTCCCTCTGGTGTATTAGGCAATCCTCACAGCTTTCTATCATCTGCAAACTTGCTGAGGGTGTGCTCAGTCCCATTATCCAGGTTAGTAACGGAGATGTTAAACACTATAGACCCCTGGAGCATATCCCTAGTGACTGGTCTCCAGTTAGATTTCAAACAAGTGGTTACAAACCTCTGCAAACCTCCCTGCAGCGCAGCCAATTTTCAGTCCACTGTGTGTTTACACAGTCTATAGTTTATCAGTTTGTCTATGGGAATGTTACAGGAGACAGTGTTGAAAGTCTTGCTGAATTCAGGGTTGACAACATCTACTGCTTTTCCATCAATGCTATAGAGTGCTGTGCAAGAGATACATTTAAAGTTTTTTCAAGAGTGTGGTTAGAATTACTACAGAAAATTAATCAATTTTGGCAAATAGTAATTAATTAAGTAGTTAAACAAAGCTGATACAAGACATAGGTGAACTTGTTTCTTATGTGTTACGTATAAATCATTTGATTAGAAAGATTTCCTAAAATGTAACCAAAATCCATTTAAATTTAAGAAAATGTGTGTTGCCTGCCTTCCTCTCACAAAAAAAAAATATGTTAAATTTGAGAGGAAGGCATGGGACTTACATTTTCTTACTCTCCATCTTGATAGTCTGTTAGCTGGAATTCTTCACTGAAAGTGTAACTCAGGTTTTGGGTTTTTTTTTTGTAAAGCAGCAGCTGTGCTGATAGCTATTCCAATAATTTCAAAAGTTTGCTAAATATGTGTCTCTGGAGAAAGTAGTCCCCTTTGAGCTTTACCGTTTTTAATTTGGATTCACAAAGTCTTATGACTGCTCCTATTTTTCACTCAAATTTCTTCATGTTATATATACAGCAGGTTATATATACAGTATATATATTTGGTTATTGTTTAGTACACCTCAGGGAATCTGTCCATAAAAGTAAGTGATGTTTAAACTTCCTGAACTTCTTTTCTTTTTCTTTCTTTTTTTTTTTTCTTGTAATAAGAAAATTTGTCGAAGGCCTGTCGTTAATAGTCAGAATTGAGCTTTTACCTCCCTTGTGCTGTATAGCTTTGCTTATGCTCATACTTCAGTGCTAATTTTATCATACCCATCGTGTAGTACTGCTCTGCAGCACTTCACTGTAGCATTATCTAGGACTTTGTCTTAGACATTCCCATCTTTTCCTTGACATATTCTTAGCTTTGTACCTTTTTCCAGAATAACACGTTTCCCAGTTGATATTTTTTAAATAACAAAAGCTCCAGCTTTCAATTCCCATTCTCTGAATGACATGAAAATCCCCTCTGATTTTGTTTGGCTTCCCTCCTTAAGACTGTGAGCACCTTTGGATAGTGAAATCACCTTCCTGTTCTCTCAGACACTGTTTTGCAGATCCATGGCATACCATGAAAGAAATGGCCCACATTTTTAGGCTTTATTCAACAGTGACTCTTCAGTAACTCCCACTGTGTTCAGGGCATATTTTCTAAAATAAGTTTTAGGTTTCAAGTAATTGTAATTAGCAGTGACCCTAATTGTTAACTATGTGGGAGATTGAAGCTCAACTGTAAATACTTCACAGGTCTTTTCACTAAAATTTTTACTTCAATAAAACCAGTTAATTAAACTTGCTCTCAAAAATTAATTACGTATGTGCTAGAAACGTGATGGTTCTTGTATCTTTAAAAAATATCAAAACCAAAAAACACACCACTTTGGCAGGGTTGAGAACAATTAGAAACTTTCTCTCCATTAACGCAACTGACTGTCAAAGGTGTTTTCCACCTATATAAAGTGAAAGCTTCAAAGTATTCTTTCTCACTCACTAAACATTAACAAAGCTGACTTTGCATGTTAAATCCTCCATTACATTTGATAGACTATGTAAAACTTCTTTTTTCAGTCTCAAGGAAACAGTGAAACAGCTTTCTACAACAAAAATATTTAAACATCAACTAAATGCTTTTAAAATACTACTTTGATTCTTATTTTTTTAGAAGCAGAAAAAGGGGGTACATCAAGTACTAAAATTCACATTCTTCTGTCAAAAGTTACATTCTCATATGTGTGTTAGTATCGTTGATATTTTTTAAATAATTTTTTTTTCCAATATTTCATACTTTCTCCTCAACTCTGTGACCTCTGTCTTCAGTACTGCCACAGTCCTGGAGGACTTCAATCAATGTCTTGCTTGTTTGGGGGGTATTTATCTTGCTTCTGACAGAGTTTTGTGCCACTCAAGGAAGAATGTGTATAGAAAGCTAGTTGAGTGTGGCCATATTCTTTTCATCCATTATTAACAAGTGTTTGGAGAAGAAAGACTCTTAGAATCACTGAAAATGTACCAAATGAACAACCGAATTCAGTTTTATTATTAAAATATCTTAGTTTTCTAAATTCAGAATAAAGTTATAAAACATCTTGAAGAGATATTTAAACAGATGGCAGAGTATATATTAATTGAAGGTTGCGTGTACCTGTACTATATATAGTTATACATGTTATACATGTCCAAGTATAACCTGAAATACAGTATTTGCAGTATATCTATGTTTGGATATAGGTCGGTGGCATTTTCAGAGAGGACTGAAAGAACTTATTGACAGACAGAAGATGGCTAAGAGAAAGCATGCTGTACAGCCAGCAGCATTGTCCCCTTTCCCACTCTAGGGTGCTGAAGTTAGAGAATGCTGATCTTGAGGGAACCATTTTCGTTTAGTGGGAATGCCAGCTGGAGAAATTGTAGTGAGATCAAATCCGTGCAGACAAATTGAAAGGCACACAGATCACTGAATACATGGGTTGTTTTTTTATTATGTTTTTTTCCCCTAACTGTACTATAAATATTGTTTTATCAATTTTTAAAGTAGGAATGAAATCTATTCAAGTCACTTTTTAAGAAAAATAGCTTGACTGTGTGTAAAAGGCTTCTTGTAGAGGATATAAACATAACAAAAGAACTCTCAATTTTTGTCTTGAAAGAATCTGGGTATATCTACTCCCTGTTAAACTGTAATGTGTGTTGCCTCATTAGCTCACCCAACAGCTTCACTTAGATTTGCTGTGATGGGGAAAGTAATTAAGCCTGCAGGGCTGCACAGATCAGAGCTATGGAAATGGTGTAGTAATTTACCATAATGTCTAAGTCACTCCGAGATAATTTTTTTTTTTAGCCCCACATCTTCTTAAAATTGAGGCACGAGAATATTGTGGTGAAGTGTACCAAATACATACCTAAAAGTGATTCAGTACCCACACTATTAGTTGAAAGTGGTTTGAATGTGATAAAAGCTGCTAGGAGGAATAGGCAATGATGGAAACTAATTTTTCTTACTTTTATATGAATGCTTAGAAGGAGAAGTAGGTAATGTTTAATACTCTGACAAAGACAGTCTCTAAATTTCATTAGTATTAGTGAGTCTGCTGGACTTTTTTTTGTGATACTGATTAAGAAAATAATGAAGTGACATTAGGAGGCCTGTGCAAAAGGGTTTTAGTGTTTTCTTCACTGTTGTCCTTATATGTTTATCTTTTCCTTTTTATCCTTACTGCTACACAGGGAGAAATGCAAGTTTGCTGTTCACTAGAGGATAGTCATAATGGCCTCAATGTGAGCAGGCAGTCCAGTGAGGGAAATATCTTTGATTAGTAGTCTACTACTAGTTGTCTTTAAGTCTTAAACTGCATAGAAATACAGTACATCCAGTAGAGGTACTGTCAAAATAGAAAGTGGTCTAAGCATACATAGAATCACAGAATGGTAGAGGTTAGAAGGGACCTCTGGAGATCATTGAGTCCAACCCCCCTGCCAGCACAGGAACACCCAGGGCAGGCCACACACGAACAGGTCCAGGTGGGTCTTGAAAGTCTCTAGAGGAGACTCCGTAACCTCTCTGGGCAGCCTGTTCCAGTGCTCTGTGGCCCTCACAGGAAAGAAGTTTTTCCTGATGTTGAGGTGGAGCTTCCAGTGTTCCAGTTTGAGACCATTACCTCTCATCCTATAACAGGGCACCACTGAAAAGAAACTGGCCCCTTCTACTTGACACCCACCCTTCAGGTATTTGTGAATGTACATGAAAGAAATACTTGCAGAATGGTTAGCTTCCTGTGAACTACAATCTGCTTATAGTAGATTATGCACTTGAAAAGGCTGAATGTGCATTAAAATGAAAGAAATATGTGCCCAATACTTGTCTCTCACTTCTCAGTCATATTTCTGTGTTTTTATGTGATTTGCTGTTTCCCTGCTCTGTTATATATTTGAAGAACTGATCCTGCCTGCCTGACATATTTTTGAAAATGATTCAATTTTTAAAAATTTTCAAGAGAATTCTTCTGACGTTTTTATGGGGAAGGATTTTTTTTTTCTTCTTTTTTAATGTAGCCTTTTAATTATTCTAATGGGACAGTGATTCTAAAAATCTGAAAATGTTGCCTCTAATTTTATTCTGCATTCCTAAATGTGGAAATATTAATTGCTTTTTGTTATCATAAAAAATTTGCAATATAATACCTAATACTGCAACTTTGCAGAATGCTCACATTCAATTAAATTGCTTTGAACTTGTTGATTGGATCAAGTATAGATGTTTTCCTTCTTTTGGAAACTGAATTACTTATAGACCCCCAGCACCCACCAGTCTGGATGACAATAATGTTTGAAAACTGCTACAAGAAAGGGCAGAAAACTAGCACTTTAAAGTGAATAAGCTTGGCTTTAGTCTTTAGTTTTTTGAGTATGGGTTTTGATTTTCTCCTATTAACCAAAGAGAATACCTTTACATTCATTACAAGGCTTTCTTTTAACTACAAAGCACTGCATACTCACAGAAGAGTTATGACAACAAATTAAGTTTTAGGGCCAATTCCCAGGTTTTCTCTTTATTTTTCAAAAGAGGGTAAGAAAACCGAATAGAGACAAAGTACCAGCCAAACACCACAGATCAGCTCTTCAGCAAGTGTGAACTGATTTAACTACACTGAAGAGAGGTAAAAATATTTTTACCAAAAGCAGAAGAACATCAGAACATCAGTTCCAAAATGTTTTGGGTTGTTTTGGTTTGGGTTTGGTTTTTTTTTTTTTTTAATATTTGTCTGTGTGCTAATTTGAATGGGAACTCCCCTGGGGAAAATGATCATTCATTTTAAGATATACATATCTCTCACTTTTACTTAGGGGAAAAGTATGAGAGAGAGAGGAGAAAGAAGATAAAACTTTATTTCTGCTCACGGCAGAATGGAAGAATTGAAAAATTCAACTTAATACTTTTCTCAGTTAATTTTCTTTTAAAACAATAGAAACATCCATCAGAAGATTATTTAAAAATTGTTAATGCCTTTCTGGTTTATAAACTATTTTGCTATACCATTTGCATTTTGAAGAAACTGTGTCTCTGTTTCTTCAGTGCAAATGGATTACAAAGGCTCGGTTGTCACCTGCAGCCAACCTTTGCATGTACTTCCCCGATCATCTTCCTTCTGCTCATTCACTAGGGCCATCTCTGGGACATTCGCCTTGCAGCTGACTTTGACAGTAAATAACAAAAGCACCAGGACACAACTGTGCCCTCACCATGGCTTTCAGACAGCTCAGGCAATTTTGCAGGGGAAAGAACTTCCTCAGAGCTCTGTCACCCTATTGTGCTGCCCACATCAGTTGCTGATGTCAGACTTTTTGGCTCAAGGCACAGATATGGGACCTTGTTTTAAGGTAGAACAGCTGAGTGTTTACATTCATAAAATGAATAGTAAAAATTATTTTTTAATTTGAAAACATAAGGTGTATAAATAGATTCATCTAACCACAAAAATGTTCCAACAGAATAGTAAAGACACAGAGACAAAACCATTAACATTAATGACAATCTAGTTCTTCTGTTTTGAAAGGTTGGTTATCCAGTTTCCTCTGTCTGATTGATAAGATGTTATAAATGTCAGAAGAGTTTGTATTTTCTAGTTAAACTTGCTCAAATTGTTTATGCTGAGATCAAAGATACACATGTTCCTTTATTATATGTTCTTTTTCATGTTTCTTCTGGGCAAGTTAATTAAAATGTTTCACTAAAAATTACACTAAATACAGAGCACAATAACAGCAATCTTTGAAGATTCCAAAAACTTTATCAAAAGAACACCATTTATATTTACTTGAAATTGGTGTATGTTAGGGTAATTAATGCTGTGCCTTCAGGCTAAAGGAAGTACTCTCAGCCAAATTATACAAGGGTGTGGATTAAATGAAGCATTACTCTCTGTTTGGCAGCCGTGGATATAGATTGCAAAATCAGGGTGTGACGTAGTACTGTGGAAAGACTCTGCCAAAAGTGATTTGGCCTGAGTGTGCCCTTACTTTCTCAATTATGTGGATCCTAAAACAACCAAATCTAATTAATTCCTAAGTAGAGAGGTCCTGTTAACTGTTTTCAGTCTGAGCTTCTCTGTGCTTTTAAATAGAGCTTGTGTGTAATTTTGGAACTATTGAGCCACGAGACAGCAGGTGTTGACAAAGTGCATGCTTAAATGCAATTCTGGCTGTTTTCAGAGGTGGAAACTGTTCTGCCCAAGGGCCGTGCAGTAAAGTATCGGTTCCCTGTCCAGCAGAACGTTCAGATCAGCAAGGATGCTGTCTCTACAGAAATAAGCATAACTGAATAAGAGGAGGAAATGGATCCCTTCGTGTATTGCTCCAATGCTTCTGTTTCTGTAATTTCCAGAGGAGCTGGGAGAACTGTGCAAAAGACCCAGCGGCAGCCATGGTGTACAGGAGGGAGGCTCTCTCTCCCCCAAGAGGAGACCTAGGTCCTTTGACTTCATTCCCGGTTTTGACAAGTGAGCAAAAACCAAGCCCACTAAAAAAGAGATACATTAGAAACATTATCCATCCTTTCCTGGTATGCGTACATGCTTTTTCAACTATTTTTAAATCCCCTTGATAAATTTGTAGATTGGTTTTTTTTATCTGTGTGAAAGAACCGAAGATCCACGGAGTCATATGCAACTGTTTGTACTCTCATTGCTGAAGCACCAAGTTCAGGGCGAGCAAGCTTCCCTCACATGATTCACTCTACTAATTTAACACCTTTTAAAATAACTTTGGGTATCTGTGGTCCATATTATGCTTTGCAGTAGACTGTGGTACCAACATAGCTTGATACTGATCATGTTGGTCCTATAGAAACTAATGATAGAGGACAGTGGCTTGGGAAAGCATTAAGAAAGTAGAAGGCACATACAGAGAAATTAAGTCCTCTATGGGTGTGTAACTTGGACGTTGTTATTGTCACACAACCCAATGACTTGGTACTATTTACAGAGCTGGCCTCAACGTGTTGCTTTGATCCAGATGAAATGAGAGCTTCACTGGAATCTGCCTCTTCACTGTTAGCTTGCGTTCTTGCTCACTGGAGGCTTTAAGGAACAGTGACTCATACTTGACTTCAAATGAGGTGGTAAAATTGCCTTAAACATTCTACTTCTGAAAACCTGTATTTGGGTGTTTTCTGCGGCCTTATGACACGTTTCAGTGAAGGAACAGATTGGACAGGTTCTTTCCTCATCTTTCCCCTCACAGTTAGGGCTTGGTTTCTTCAGTTTTGACTTCCTTGGCCAGAGAAAAAAGATCCAAGTGACATGCAGGCACATTCAGAGTAACTCTATGTCACATGATTCCAGGCTTTGCTCTGGTGTGCTGGACAGGCCTTTTGTAGAACACTCTTACTCAGACTGTAGTATTTGATACTGTGTGTCTTATGCAAAGATTGATTCCAGTATATTGCATCTGCACATGTTTCTAGATATCCCCTTTTCCTATCCTGTGAATAACTTCTGTTTTAAATAGAGAGCCACTTCATGTTTTCTACTAATTTCAGATGAAGATCATATAAAGGTTCTTTCTGCTCTTTGCATCTTTGAATTTTCATTTATGGGCAACCACATTTAAACAGAGTTCAACCCTTTAATAAAAAAGGATGGTCTTGTCCTTCAAGTTTGGGGTTTTTTCAGACTGTCTCACTTCAGAGGAGTTATCAGTGAGGTCTGTCACCTCCTCTACTTGTTCAGGAAAACCTGTTGTAACAGAACTCTTGATATATGGTGCACATTGCTCGTTGAAGAACTCCTGTGAGTCAGGTGCAAGCTAAAACTGATTTGGTATTTCTGGACTCCAAGTCACACTCTTGGAATTTTTCCTTTTGGAAAAATGTTCAGAACTTGTGTTTTAAACTATACATTGATTAATTTGTGGTAACCTTTCACCTTTTGTGTCCACCAGTTCAATCTAACAGTATGTTCAGCCCTATTATGCTTGCTTCAGATTTGACTGATGAATAAAAGGCAGAATCAACAGGAGAAGCATCATAGAACTGTCAGGGTTGGAAGGGACCTTAAAGATCATGCAGTTCCAACCCCCCTGCCAATGGCAGGGACACCTCCCACTAGAGCAGGTTGCTCAGAGCCCCATCCAGCCTGGTCT
>JAAGNO010022454.1:62758-73018 GCA_033439905.1 Ceryle rudis
GCCAGTCACTGCCCAGCCTATATCAGTGCTTGGGATTGCTCCGACCCAGATGGAGGACCTTGCATTTGGCCTTGTTGAACTTCATGAGGTTGGCATGGGCCTACTCTCCAGCCTGTCGAGGTCCCTCTGGATGGCATCCCTTCCCTCCAGTGTGTCAGTCGCCCCACACAGCTTGGTGTCATTGGCAAACTTGCTGAGGGTGCACTCAATGCCACTATTCATGTTACTGACAAAGATGTTAAACAAGACTGGTCCCAGTACTGATCCTTGAGGGACTCCACTTGCCACTGGCCTCCACTTGGATATGGACTCATTGACAACTACTCTTTGGGAGCGGCCATCAAGCCAGTTCTTTATCCACTGACTTGTCCATCCATCAAACCCCTATTTCACCAGCTTGGAGACCAGAATGTCATGCAGGACAGTGTCGAAGGCTTTGCTCAGGTCCAGGTAAATGACGTCAGTTGCTCTTCATCCATCTGTTGATGTTGTGACCTTCTCATAGAATGCCACCAGGTTAGTCAGGCATGATTTGCCCTTGATGAAGCCATGTTGGTTGTAGCCAATCACTTCGTCATTATTCATCTGCCTCAGTAGTGCCTCCAGGAGGATCCACTCCATGATCTTACCAGGCACATAAGTGAGACAGACTGGCCTATAGTTCCCAGGTTCATCCGCCTTTCCCTTTTTGAAAATGGAGGTTATATTTCCCCTTTTCCAGTCAGTGGGGACTTCTCCAGACTGCCATGACTTTTGGAATATAATAGATAGTGGCTTAGCAACCTCATTCGCCAGTTCCCTCAGTACCCAGGGGTGTATCCCGTCAGGTCCATGGACTTGTGCACTTTCAGGTTCATCAGATGGTCACAAACCTGATCTTCACTTGCAATGGGCAGTTCTTTCATCCAACCCCTGCCATTATCTTCTGTGACTCTGGGGGTGTGGCTGGAGCCCTTGCCAGTGAACACTGAGGAAAAGAAGTCGTTGAGAACCTCAGCCTTCTCAGTATCACTTGCCACCAGTTCTCCCATTTCCTTTCTGAGGGGGCCCATACCTTCCCTAGTCTTTTTCTTTCCCTTAATATACTTATAGAAATTTTTGGCATTTACCTTGATGTCCCTGGCTAGATTTAATTCTAACTGAGCTTTAGCTTTTCTAACCAGGTCTCTTGCTGCTCGGCAGCTTCCTTGTATGTCCCCCATTCTAGGCTGCAGTGACCACAAAGCAATAAAATTTAATATACTCAGGGCAGCTAGGAGGATGTACTCCAAACTTATGACCCTGGACTTTAGGCGTGCAGACTTTGATTGCTTCAGGGATCTGCTGGCCAAAGTGCCGTGGGACAAAGCCCTAGATGGCAAGGGGGCCCAGGACAGCTGGTCAATATTCAAGGATCACCTTCTCCGTGTCCAGAAGCAAACTATACCGACAAAGACAAGGGCATGAAAGACTGCTAGGAGACCTGCCTGGATGAACAGAGAGCTCCTGGACATGCTGTCATGCAAAAAGAAACCCTACAAGAAAGATAATTATGCTACTGTTATTTGGAAAATCTGGAGAGCTCACTTAATAGACATCTGTAATACACCACATCCTGTGTACCTTGATAACAGTAATTTATTGGAAAGTTGTTTTCTTTGTGCTAAAGACCATAAAGGACACTTTGGTCTTTTCTTGTCTACTCATACATGTAAAGGATCTTCAGATACTGAAACTGTGGTTTGAATTAAGGATCTTCCTGCAAATCGGCTTTTCTTACCAAAACAAGTAATTTTCAGGGTTAGTTCCAGGAATCCCACAAAGAGAACAAGGTGTGTCCAGGGTTGTCTGTATCACCAGCTCTTAATAATTTGGCACATGGTGAATGTGCAAAAACCATCTAAGAAGATTTAACAACTGTGTGCTTTTAAGCGAACAAGGCTATTAAAGGCATATTCCAAACTTAGTGTGTAACCAGATAGCTTTCTGTGTTTTGTACAGTTGTTTGGTCCTTATAAAGAAAGAAAAGTTTGTCTAGCAGTTAGAAATTAAGTCAGTTTTAAAGAAACTTAGATATCTTTCACAGTGCATAAAATGTAGAAAGGGCTTACTCTCATAATAAGCTATGGAGAAGAATTTCCTGTCTTTGAATATTCAAACCTGAATAATCCCCTTTCTTTTACTGATGAGTATGAAAACTTGGCAGTTGCTTCTTTCGTGTGGATTTCGGGTTATTGGAGATGCAGTATGAGCACAGTCAGTAGCGATTTTAGCTGCTGCTGCTGTTAGACCAGAAAGGATGAGTGATATAATTAATACTGCAGTTTGGCACTACCTGTATGATGATGTGAAAAAAGCTCTCATGTTATTGCATTAAGTACTTAATGCAATTGTGTTTCATGATGCTGTAGAAGATATTTAGTCAAATTGTATTTCTTTACTCATTCTTTATTTAATTTTCCTTAATCTTTTTATTTCCATCTTTAAGCTTGGTGAGCAAATATTCCTGTTCGTAAAATTCCTATACAGATAAGAAGCAAATTCACTGGATAGGACTGTAACTTCTACTTGCTGTCTTGATGCTGAGATAAAGTCTTACTTTCTTCTAATACCAGTTGCAGTGATTTGTATTGCTGATTGAACCTCGGAGAGAAGTCTTTTCTCTCTGGGACATCCAGAGTTCTGAAATGTGGTCTTAGCCCAGAGCTGGGCACAGTCCCTCTTGTAAACCTACCTGTCTTGAGTTTCTGTCTTTTCACCTCTCCTCAGGTCAGGTACCACTTTGTAAATGAAAGAGAGTATTGCTTCCTAGTGATATTTGTTGCAGACAGTTTCCTTTCTGTGCTTATTTTTTGCATGTCCTCCACCAAAGACCCCAGGAAAAACCTATCTAGAATAGGCTGCTTTTCTGCTCTTTGTCAAACAATAATTCAGGCTTTCTACCAGGATTTCCTGTATTACAAAGCAGCCCTTAATGGCTGAGTCATGTTTTTTACTTTCTCCAAAGTAACGTAACATTTGGTATCCACATTTTTGTATAACCAGTGTAAACTCTGCTAGAGTGCTTGTGTTATGGCTGAAGGTGGAGAGTATAGCAATATTGATAACTTTCTAAAATGCATTCTAAAAATCCACTGCTGTAAAAGTAGCAGCATGTTGCTGTTCCATTGTAGAAAACTTTGTGGACCATGTAGGTGAAAGAAGCTGAAAAATCAACGTTGTTGAAATCCATGCCCAAATGGGTTTGCAATATGTTGGTTTGATGTTGGACTTAACTTTTCAATATATTTTCCTCTGTAATGGATGATACCAGTATTAGTCTCAAGTGCTTTGTCATGTCTTATTTACAAGGAAGTGAATTCAGATTTTGTTACCAAAGCTGCTACAAGGCATTATTTTCGTTACATATACAGTTGGAAACAAATTAGAAAGGACTTATTTATAGATATGCTAATCACTGATATGTAGAAAAACTCTTTTTAGACAAGTTCGTTCATAAATTACCGGAAAACTCAAAAGTGTGCGTGCACAAAAACTCACATGAGGTGGGTTAGTTTCACCACACACACCTTCTCATGAAATATCTGACCAATCTGGTTTCTGAACTACAAAATGGAAAGTAAACATGAGAATGTATTTTAAAGACATAGCCTCCTACTTCTGAAAATACAAGAATAAGTGCATCTGCTATGAACTTTTTTTCCTTACTCTTTTGATTTTAAGCCTTATTAAAACTCTGATATAATGATTTCCTGATTTAGTGTCTGACAATGGTCCTGTATTTTTCTGGTTTAATGATGTGTGAATTGTTTGGCATTGGCATTTTCTGGTAATATTTTCTCAAAATTATTATTCAGTACTGGCGGAAAGTGCTAATTTAATAGAGAATGTAGGCTAGGTACAAACTATTGGCTGTTCTGGTCATGATAAAGACCTGAAATATCAAGCTGATTTATTTTTTCCAGCATATTGCATATGATGTTGCTGATACTATTTTTCCTTGAATGCAAATGATAAAAAAAAAACCTACATATGTTCCTCAAGCAGTTATGAGATTATTTTTTTTATAGATTTTTTTTTTTTCTGGACAAGTCTGTGTTAGACATTGTGAGGCTACTGGGTAATATAGAAGCTCAGTCATTCATACAATAACTGGCTATTTTTTCTTAGCTGAGAAGACTACATTGCAAAGATGTTAATGGCTCATTTTGAAAAGTATTTGTGGTATTCTAGGCATATTTTCTTAATTACAGCTTTCCATTTGTAGGAGCTTATTTGGTTTAAGTAACTGTGGATAACTAGCCATTGCTGAATTTCGGTTATGGGAGGAACCATGCAAATGGAATTGTTTTATTTTCCTTCCTTGCATATTTTTCATTCTTTGTCTTTTATCCCTAGTCAAGAATGGTTTTTAGAGAGTAAGTTAATGTAAAAACAAAAATATCACCACATCCAAAAGTAGAGATTGCTACTTCAGTGTTGAGCATCCATAGCTCTAAGGGACTGCAGTTTCTGTATTTCATGTAGTATTTTTTGGACAGGGTAATACCACAGGCTTTATTTAATGTAATACAAAATAAGGGGTTTTTTTTCAAATTTAATTTAGTTTGTTTGCTTTTAAATAGTCCTGATGAGCTTAGCAAGACTAATAATGACTTTTTCAGGATATCTGCAGCAATAAATAACTCTTATTAATGCAAAGTATGTGTCATAGTCTGCAGTTTCCTTACATCTTTTTTATCTCCTATCTAGAACTTGTAAATAATATTGCCAATCTGATTTCAGAATGCTGATATCATCTGTGCTGGCTTACTGGTGTTTGCTGTAGAGTCACTTTCTGTTCTCTACATTGTAGAAACAAACAACTGGGTGCTACAACCCATACTCATTTTCAGTTGTACCTACTGCCATTATGATGTAACGTTAGAGGTTGTCATAAATTAGTACATTCCTGATTAGCATGAATTCAATAAATGTTCTTTACTTCAAAAGAATGCCTGGGACATGTGCTACTACTTGCATTGTTTATATATGGTACTGTAGAAACTTAACATTTGCAAGAAAAATGTAAGATGATGATTTGATAAGATTACTCAGAAATAATTAGGTGGGTGTGTAGACTGCTAAATGTATTTGATTTTAATCTCTAATTAAAAAGTTGGATTTTTTTTAATTGTTTTTGTGATGCAATAGTTTTTACTTCATTATAACTTTTGTAAATAGGGGCCAAATTCTGCCTGTTCCTTGTGGCTAAGTACAGGGTAAATGTATTTGTTTGAAAAGGTGTTCTCCTCAAAGCCAGTGACAGACTATCTCCCTAGTTCCTTCTGGAGGATTATCCTGAGATTCGGAGCAAATACATGTTTGTGACTTTGTACACCTTGAACCAGGGATTAAAATGGTGGCTAACCTTGAATGAATATCTCTATGCATTCTTTTGGCTGATGGTAGATAAAATTATGTCATGGAATATGGCATGGCCAGAAGCATAGTGTGTTTTTTGTGTTAGTGCAGTCTGATTTGAGGTCTCTTATATGAAGACTGGAATTAGCTGATGTTACAGTGAAGGTACCTCTCTGTGGATCGACAGTTGTGTATTCAAGCCTTGCTCCAGTACTCTGCTGCAAGGGCGTATGTGGTCATTTGGGCTGGGGAGTTAGAGTCAACCACGTGCAGTAGCTAGAGATAACTGTACCACTCCTTGGATAAGAAAGTGTTTGAGCACACTAGACCAGTTGTCTTTCTCAGTTTAGGTAGACTGTGACTGAGTCACGGTTTGAGAAGCCAAAATTCTCCTAATACCT
Organism: Ceryle rudis; assembly: GCA_033439905.1. NCBI lineage: Eukaryota > Metazoa > Chordata > Aves > Coraciiformes > Cerylidae > Ceryle > Ceryle rudis. Next base: position 68,542 of record JAAGNO010022454.1, read on the forward strand.
GGAGTTGGGGCATCTACTAGAAAATCACGTGCTAGTGTGAGAGAAGCTGTGGCAATGTGTGGAACTGCATGGTACTGAATTGTGGAACTCCCTAGGGTTAGATAACTGCTTTTAATACCAGCATCTAGTAAACAGTTGGTTAAAAAGGTAAATATTCCATACTTTTTGTTAAAAGCTTATCCTTTCATGGAGACTTTTCTGTATAATAAATATTTTGAATGGCAACCACAGCCTGATGTTATGTAAGTTCCCAAATTTCTTTTCTTTTGTTAGTTTACACATTTTCATCGTATTAATGGGGACGGGGAAAGGAAACAAAAAGAAGTTATGCTTTTTGGCCTTTGAGCACAGCTTTGGTTTGGCCTAATTGTGTTGGGGGAGGGAGGGTTGGAGTGTATTTGGTTTTTTCATTTGGTTTGGTTCTGTCAGATCTAGATCAATCTCTGAAGTAATTGGAGGAGTGATATCTGGCAGCAGTATAGATAAAGCTTCTCTCTTTTTTTAACTGTATAGCATGAAAACAGCTTTCATATCCAACTGGTAAAATAAATGGACAGAAGTTTCTTTATATAACATAGAAAGTAAGACAGTAAACAGAAAGGGGTTTTATTTGTCATAAATTTTGTGTTACAGTTTTAAGTGGATAGATTTAGGTTAACAAATTGGAACCCCCCTTGGAAAATGAGAATGGCATTGAGGAAATAGTTCAGTCTTTTCCAGATGCTTTGATAGAAGAAGAAAGTGGGAGAAAGACAAGGAGAGGGCTGGGAACAGCACGGGCTCACCTGCTGTTGCATAGACTTCTGTCAGTGCAGAATACATTGCAGGAATCTTACTTATGTTTGTAGTTCTTTGCATTCAGTAGTGATGCCATCAGAATACTTTTATATATACACTTAAACATAGACAGTTTAAATGGCTTGCAAGATGCAGACTCTCAAAAGAATTAACCATTTTCTTTGGCATTGTATTAGTTACAAAAAGACTGCTATTTTAGGAAGAACACTGAAAATACTGTTCTTTGTCTCTTTCAACTGCTTTTAAATGTAGTTTTCTTACTCTGTCTTCAGCCAAGTATGTTCCAAAGTAGTTTTTAAAGCTATAATATGAACTTCATTGAAGAGTATCCATCCATCGTCCTGTTCAATCTGGAATATATTCAAAATCATAGCTGCTAGGCTAAGTTATGTAGAGCAGAATTTGAAGTGGGTTTTCACATACAGCATTATTAAAACATCTGTTTTGCTGGTGAAACAAAATAGTACACTTGTGTTAAGTGGGTGCATCCATTCCTTAAATTTTATGTGAACTACATCTGAAAATTTTTACAGTGGGTATTGAAAGTATTTGTGATCCTGTGTTTAAGTAAAGAAAAACAGGTTCTTATCCAATATATAAACAATGGTTTTATGTAAAGAATTCTGTTTGATCTATTAAAGCATAATTGTTGCGAGGATAAAGCCTTGGAGGGAAGATTAATATATATGTAGATCATTACAAAATGATCTTTTATGTTATACCTAACTGGAAAATGAAATGACAGAAAGAACTGAGTACTACTGCTCTGAAAGCTATTACTTTATAAAAAACATCAAAACTTTCATTTGAAGCCTAAAGTAGAGATTATACTGCATTCTAAAAGATCTTTTGGTCACAAAGATCATACTTTTTAATTGGTGACTGTGCTGAAAACATAATTCTCTTTACTAGGAATAGCCACAGAAGATGGGTAGGAAAAGGAGTACGTATATGTGTGATATACACATATTCATCTCATTTCTGGGCTGACTGGGGTTTTTTGGTGTTTTTTGTTTATTTGGGTGTATTTTAATTATCCCATGTTGCAAGAGGCCACAATATAAATTATAAAAAGAATGTCTGCAATAAGAAATGCCATTTCCTGGAGGCATAGTTCATTTTCATGTGTTTCAGGATTTGTTTGTGGGTTTTTTAGACATTGACAATTACTGTAAACTTTAAGTAAAACTCAGTTTAAAATAGAATAATGTGGAACAGGTAAGTTTTTTGGTTGTTGGGGTTTTTTTTTCCCCTCTCTGCATGCTTTAGAGGGGTTAATTACCAAAATGTCTGAATATTAACTTTTTTTTTCCCTGTTTTCTTAATTAAGAATTTGTTCATTGTTGTTCTATGATTTTCTGAGGATTTTCCAGGATGAAATTTTGGATGATTTCATTAACTGTAGATTCCATGAGATCAATATCCTTGGAGATTTATGATACATGAATAACTTTATTATAATTAACAGAATTAATTTATCAAGAGCCTTTCATAAAGGGAGAAAATCCTTCTTTTGAAAAGTTAATTACAACATAAATTCTGTAATGAATGCTTTCTCAGCCTCTATTGAAAGAGGAATTTTTCACATAAACATTTAATATAGGGTTATTGTGGGCATTCCAATAGGAAAATAGTGGAATTATGTGACTCCTTAGAAGGACTTTTTCTCTATTCTGGATCTTTTGCTATTAATTTAAAACAAATATAGCTAAATATATTGTTATTTCAAATTAAGTGTTCATAATTATTATAGGTGCATTTTAGGTCACTGTTACTGATACTATATAATTTCTGTATAAAACTAATCTGTTTAGAAGTGAACTTACATACTTCCTGGATGTTTCAGCCCAACTACTTAGAATCTGATCACTTCACAGTAGTGTGCTTATCTAGAGCAGAGGGTAGTTTTTCAGTGAAAGCATGCAGTAAAATTTGGAACTTTGTAGTACAAATATGTTTTGAACAGGACAACTCCTTGGTTTCTGTGTTCTTTTCTCTTGAGTTGAAATTATATTAGCAGAGAATGTATTATCAGAAGTGACCCAGGGGAACTAAGGGCAGACTGTCAGTTCACTGTTAACATTGTATGGAAAACTAATACAGTTTCAGACTCCCTCTCAAGGCAGACAGCTACACTGTTATTCAGAAGGTATCAGTTCTTTGGTAGGCATTTACCTAAAGTCAGCACAGGTTTGGTCTCACAAGACAATGGTAGTGAGAAGATTATGTGAACCATAAAGAAGAGCTGTCCTGCTGTTAAACTGTGAAAATTCAGATCATGTGAGAAAAAGCATCTATCATTTTGAGACATCTGACATCACATTTAGATGTTAGCGGTAGGTTCTTCTAGAAATAATTTATTTTTCTCATGTAAAATTCCATATAAAGAGACCACTGAAGAATCAATGAAGAGTAATAGCAAATACAGTAATTCAAATGTTAATACTTTCATCTGGAAAATTAGTTTCTCAAGACATGCAGGGTTTTTAAGGTGAAAGCAGCAAATGCTGTTAAGAAAGAAGAGAGAGTTCAAGTTGGAGAGACCCTCTTGAGTCAATAAAAATGGTTCTCCATTAGTGATTCTAAAGCATCCTTAAGATTAGACAGTCTAGATTAACCTGGATGGTGGTTTTTTCCAGGTTTAACCTTACAAGGGATTTAATGACCTTTATATAGGCTCAGGCTAAGTGATAGTCCCAACAGGTCACAGTGTGCTGTAAACTTTGGATGATGTGGAAATGTCCTTCTGCGATCCTGACCTCAATTTCAATACCCCACTATAATAGTTGAAAAGTTTTCACAGCCTGGATCAGAGGTAACCAAAGCAAGCACTGCTGAGGCTGTTAGTCACACCTGCTCAGTGTCATTTACATGCTTCATCAAGCATGGAACCACGTCAAGCCAATAGCTGTGTGAAATTGCTTTAAAAATCTACTGCATCGTTTGAGAAAGAAGGGGTTGATATTCACTTGCTTGCTGAATTGATCTTGTTTTTTAGATTTGAACAGCTTGTTGGTTTTTAATTTTGGGGTTTTTTTGTTGGCTTTTGGGTTGGTTTTTTTTTTGTTAATATGACTGTTTTAAATGTAGGAGCTGCTAAAGGAATGCTTGATAACTGAGAGCAAGTAATGTATAACACTAAAGACTAGTTTGGGGTAGCCAACAGGCATGATTAGTATGAACAAATAGCATGGGCTCCAGGGAACGTAGAGTATTTGGACCCAAGTGTGCTATGTTCTGTTTAGTGTTTATACCTAAAGCAAAGTAGTAACAATTTCCTGCTTGTTTTGGAAGAAGGCTCTAGTCATGGAAAACACTAAGTCAGAACCAGTGCCAGCTGCTAGAAGTCAGTACAGCACTTCTTACATCTCTGAGTTATGCATCTGTCTTTCCTATGTGTGCAGCACAACAGCAGAGCACTGCCCTTTATCGAGGCTTAATTGGGGATATCAGTCTAACTGTAACGTTTTCACCAGGCAAGTAGCTAAATACAGAGACAGCACAGGAATTCTCACATACATAAACATACAGTCCAGAAGTGCTCCGGGGAAATAAATCTTTTCCATAGGAGAACAAGAAAGTCAGTGGTATTACTTGATAAAAATGCAGATTTATTTTTTTTTTAATTTTATTATTATTAAAGTTTCAATTGCTTCTTTTCCAAAGAAGCAATTTTTTT
>JAAGNO010022454.1:81708-106994 GCA_033439905.1 Ceryle rudis
AAAAAGCATCATGACCAAAGCAAAACTTTGCAGTGACATTTTTGTACTAAATTTTTCCTGTCATACTGTTGAAGTATTTATTCGAACACATATGCTTCATGAGCACACACAGAATGGGATCTGAAGGTGGTGTAACAATTCTGAGAAAGTGAATGTATGAAGTTGTTTTTTGTTGGGTTTTTTTTCTTTTACTTCTGAAGCAAATTGCTTATAAAACTAACAGCTGCTGTTTTGAAGCTAATCTTAGAGAATTGAATGTTCTTAACCATTTCTACAATCCCACAGTCCTTTATCTTGCCTCTCCTGCTGCTTTCCCACCACCCCTGATCCCATTAGCAAAACTTGAGACAGCCTCAGCTTTTACCAAAGTGCAGCTTTGGTTTCAGCTGCTTTTCTGCAAGAGGAAGTGAATGTTGCGCTTTTTTCTCTGTGGCATGGTTGTGATAAAGCTGTGGTGCTCTTATCTCTCTTTTAGGTAGTGGCTCTTTATGACTACACAGCGCATCGATCAGATGAGCTAACCATCCATCGCAGTGACATTATCCAAGTGTTATACAAAGATAATGATAACTGGTGGTTTGGCAGCCTAGCAAATGGACAGCAAGGCTATTTTCCAGCTAATTATGTGGCTGGTGAAAGTAAGTTTACTGCTGTCTTCCTGGTATACCGGTGTGGGTTTAACTGATGGTCCAAGTTTTTGCCCTGCTCTACTGCTTATTGTTCTGAAGATATGAATTTATGTAGCACACAGATCACAGAATGGTGACTTCTTGTGATGCAGAAATTGTATAAAGTTAGCTAATCGCTTAGCAAGCTGACATACGTGACTTAGGAAGGTATTGGCATTTCGTTAAACATTCTAGATGACATAGTACTGGCTCAATTTGCAGTTAACTGGATTGATTCCTTCTCTCTTCTTACTTATAGCCACCTACTTCATACCTTAATTTGGCAATGTTTTAGTGCGCATCAAAGCATTTCACAGGTATCTTAGAGGTTTTTTAAGCAACCTTTGTTAGGTCTAACCCGTTAATTTGTAAAAACTCTTGATTTTCCCCGTACTTTAATGGAGAATGCTCAGTTCCCAAATAAATGGATTTCAATATGAAGTTTTAAAAGAACAGTAATGGTTAAATCTCATATCTGAGCATTGAACTTGCTACCAGGTCCTTGTCATTAAAATAGTTTTGCTTAAAGTAAAGCAGACAGACCTAAATGAGTTTGAACAAATAATACAGGAAGAATCCCAGTGAGTCAACTGATGTAAAGGCATTCATTGTCCTGACAGTTGTTAGTATTCAGCCTATGGACATAGTGTGTGGTTGCACGCTACAAGACATTCTTTTGCCTTTCCAAGCTATCAAACAATCAGTTATACTGGTGTGTAGAAATCTTTTAAACCAACATTTCTCAAGATGTTTTCCCCCATTTTCTAGTTCCTCCCTCTGTCTTTCAAGTGAAGACTAGTATTTGTGCATCTTTCCTAAGAAAAACTTGGACATAACACCGTGGTAACTTGATGATGGTAATTAAAAGTTAGGTTAACTATTGCCCTTTTCCTTTGTTCTCCCCTTGCATATCCTGGCATCTTCTCCTTCCTTTCTTGCTTGCAAAATAAGCAATAAGAGAATAATAAAATAAGAGAAGTCTGTAGGAAGATTCTTCAGTGATGGCCTATTGTTATTTAAAAAAAAACACAAAAAACAACAACAAAAAAACCCCACCCACCACCAAACCACAAAAACCTGGAGGCAGTTTACCTAATTCTGCAGAAAAACCCTGGTATATAATTTGTTATTTCAGTTGATGACCATCTTATTACAGAGTCAAAAGAAAAGAATATGACACGTTTTAAGTGTCAGCTTGTCAGCTGTGTTGCTGTCAGTATAGACTTTGTCCTCAGTCATGTAAATATGTGATTGTTTTTATTTTCTATAACTACCCATATAAATTACCTGTATATATCCCATTTAAATCTAAGCTTTCTAATATAAAGAACAGTTAGTGGCCAAATTTAGATAAATTTCTCATAGAAATTTTGCCTTCAAATGTTTTTCAGCTATTTCAGTTCTCATTCCATTTTTGGCTAAATTATAATCTCATGTTCACAAAAAACAGATACTTCCATAATTCTCTCATGCCTCTCATAATGGTGAATTATGGATCTTGTTTTCAGAAGAATATGAAGAACAACCTTCAGGATTAGTGCCAGATTCTACTCCTCTCCTACCTGAAGGACCAACAGAAGCAGAGGAAGGTTCTCCAACACTACATAAGGTAGTAATTTGAGAAGGAAGGAACCTGTAAGTAGTTGTGTAGTATGTCTTTTGTGTGCCAGGTGAACTGTATTAATTTTCATCCCTTTTTGGAAAAATTTCTTATGTATAGACCTAATTCCAGGCAAGCAGGTAGACATTCAGCAGATATCTGATGTTTATCTCCTGTGGAACCAGCTGTTCCATCATGTGACAATTAAATATTCGGCCTACTTTTGCACCATTGTGATGAGTGAGAAATCTCCCATCGACTCCAGGATTTACAGAAGTATTTCTCACAGCAGCCCGATGTAAATAACAGCTGAAGAAACAACATGGATTTGTTAAAACCTGACATACTTCTGGGCACTTGACTATCATTCTTGGAATATGCACTGCCCAGAGATTCTTGAAAATTTCTGACATGAAATTTCCTTATCTATCAGGTTGCTTAGGAAAAACCTGTGATGTTTTTCTCTTGAGAGTTTTTCAATCCATCTAATAATACCTTAATTAAAGATCTAGAATGTGATCATAAGGCCTTATTACCAGACCAGGAGATATACTGCATCTGAATGTGCTTACTTATCAATGGCTATTCCTGTTTAAAAGTTATTGATAGTTCTCTGATTTGAGTAACTTGCACCTATCCTGTAGGTTACTCAGGAGGTTTGACTACAGAGAATTCATAGTTTTGAGGAGCAAAGAAAGGCTTTTGTCATGACTATATCTACTATCTTTCCACTCTCACCATATATTTATGTTGGGTTGCAATTGCATTTGGCATTATGTTGTTGTTTCCATATCACATACTATATTGAATGCAGAAGCGTTCCTGTTTCTGTGATTTTAGAGAGCAGTTGGAATATGCAGTGTACAGAAGAACAAAGAAACAGCAGCCAGTATTAGTCAACGAAAATAAGGGTTTGATTTTTAATTTTTTTCAGATCTTTAGATATACTACTATGTGCAAAGCAGGCCAAGTGACTCATTTCTCCAGACAAACACAGTTTAGAAATTTTGTACAGCTTATGTTCCTCTTCTGTGAAGACTGATGATTGTCTTAAAACATGGGATACATTGTAAACAAACAAACAAACAAAAAAAAAGTACTAATAGAAATTAGCTCAATTACTGTTAGAACTCATTTTTTTTTATTCCAAAATGTTTGTATCCTTCTAAAGCGTGCTTTCCACCGCTATTCATTTAGTCAGATGGCACTAACATCACTTCAAATATGACTTCTCTTCAGCTTTCCTCCAAATGACATCTTTTCCATTTCTAAAATTGAATCTAATATTTTGTGTCTGATTTGCAGGACTCAAAACATATGCTGTGTTCCTTAGTTGCATTTTTTTTCAGATGATTTATCTAATCTTTGCTGCATAGTATATAATGCAAAGTTGAAGGTTAAAACACTCAAAGCTACTTCTATTAGCCTTAAGTATCAGGTGAATAGAGTGAGGTAGTATTTAATAAATTACTGAGTACAGGTTACTCAGCAGTCTTGTTGAAGCCAACTGCTATATATTGAATTATTAACTGTTTTGTTTCTAACTGTACTTGAAAAACAGAATTAATCTCTACGCCAACTAGTAATAATTATTCTGAAGTATTTTATACCTCTTTGTAGCTGTGAAACTCACAGCCAAACCATTGTCCGAGGGTGCATTCCTTCCAGATACTCCTATAAAGACAGACTGCAACAAATAAAGGAAAATTTACAACATTACTGGAAAGCATAAAGATTTCTTTCATTTGTTGTCTGCATTGCTGGAGGCAAGGAAAGTATCTCAGAGGGAATATGTTGCTATACTCCCCAAGCTTCATTCACACCCAGATTAGAAAAGGGAGAAGTGCTGAGATACTTACTGTCACTAAATTCTTGATCTTTTTTAGCCACATCTTTTTTTTCTGTTTTAATCTAGGAAGAATCTAGTTGATTTACTGGATCAAAATACTTCTATGTGCACTAAGTAGTGTTACTAACATTTACAACCAGTATTTATTACTCAGCTTTGTGAGAAGTAATGTTGAATTAGTTTTGATCGCTTGTATTTTCTCAAGTGTCTATGGTTGATGTACTTTTCTAACTAGTAGCACTTTTTCAGTAACGCTCACTTACTAATATTACATTGAAATACTCTTTACTTTGATTCCATTGGCACTTTAAATTAATTGACTGCGTATTTAATAATTAGGTAGAATTTTGTAGTAATCTATATAGTACATGCAGATTTTCAAAAGACATAATGAATAAAATGTACGGTAACAGTCCAAAACCAAGCAACTGTGTTGCTTTTTATCTTGCACTGCATCCAAGAGCACTACAAAAATCATAGAGAGTACAGAGAAAAATAATTAAATATTTAAAAGTCCTGAAAAAATGGTGTTAAGAGGATATAAGATTAATCTAACAAAGATCAGTGAAGAGAGTGTAGAAAATAGTACGTAATATAGAGAGGTAAATTAGATGCAGTTTTTTTTCTTTTTGTTGCTTTATTTTTTTCTCCTGATGTTAAACAAGATCAGGGAATATTAACCTGGAATGGAACACATCTAATACTAGTAAAAGCAAATTTTTGTTTATAACACACATAGTTAACCTGATGAACCTAGCTACTGCGAGACGCTATTAAACTTAGGTGCTCAGGGATTCATTGTTTTAATAACATATTTTAGGCTGATGTAATGGCTGAGATTCCAGAAGCATCTAAATGACTGGGAAGCAGGAATCTGGCTGATTGTTTTAAATTTCAAGTTACTAAGAAGACAGTAAGTTGAATCAAATGTTGAACCAAATCTCTGGGTAAGACTTGTGATGCCTTGAAGAGTAATGGTTTTACAAAAGCTGCAGAATGCTGCATAGAAGAAACAAATTGTCATTCAGCTCTTTGTCACAGTGAAGGAAAGTTCTACAGTACTTTGGCTTTAGGCAATACCAGATGCTTCTGAGACAAAACTCCCAAGAAGACCACTGAGGGGGCTGATCGGTTATGGCAGTTCCTGTGTTGCAGCAGTGACACAGCAACTTGTCTTCCTATTCCTTTCATTTTTTCATTTCTTTTTCAGTATAAGAGCTGATGAAAGGAAATGCCAATTTCTTATACATGGGAAATAAGAAAAATCATTGCTTTGTAATACTCTATGGGTTGTTTTTTTTTTTTGCTTTTGCAGAAAGTGAAGCACTTTTTTTGGTTTAATCAAAAAATATTTGTCAAATAATTAAGTTGTTGCTTAAGTTGTTACCACAAGCAGAAAAATATAACTGAATTTATTGGCTGTGTTCAGTTTTTGGCCACAAGCACGTTTTCATGAATACTTTGTTATATCCAGGTTTGCTATATCTACTATTCTTTCTGGTTTGGGTTTTTTTTTGAGGTTTACTTCAGTATTTACCTTCATTAAGACTGTAAAACATAGTTACTTTGAAAATCATCATAGCAGTTACTCATGAGATTTTGCTACCCTACAAGACTAAACAGGGCACTTAAAATTTAGAATTCTGTTACAGTTTTAGTTACTGAGAATTCCAGGTAGTCTAACTAAAAATAGTTTTCCAACTGCAGATATTATAAATGCATATCTAGCTAATCATCAGAATTTTATGGTGAGTGAATAGAATGGAATCATTAACATTTAATGCTCAAGATCCAATATTAACGTTTGCATATAATTAAAAAAAAAGTTGCAGCTCAAAGAACCTGCTTTCAAAATGCCTTCTACCATGAGCTTTGCATTCATAACATAATAATTTTATGCAAACCTTGTTTTCCTGCCTTATGAGTTACTTAACTCCTGAGCCGCAAAATTAGGTCATAATCATCTTTAATTACAACATACATCTAAACTGCCAATAGAAATTTCATGGAGTGAAGTTCTCACTGCACTGGTTAAGAATCCTGAGAAATAGAGATGGACCTGTTATCTTACTGCTTCAGTAAATGTGCTGTTTTCAGGTCCCTTAAGGTGAAGGAAAAAAGACAGGAATTCAATAGAGTTCTAATAGAAAACAGAATTTCAGTTTTCCCAAATTTGGGAAAGTCAGAGACATTTCAAAGTCAATGGAGTGCCTTTTTTTTTTTTTTTTGTCCAGAGAAGTTCTGCTGCCTAAAAAATCGTAATGTTTCAGAATTTAAGATCACCTACATTGGATTCTGAATGATAAGAACTCAATTCTACATTATGTGAAAATAATGGGAAGTAGTAACAGACTAAAACAAAATAGTAATTTAAAGTTCTCATTACAAGTGTAAGAAAATATTGTGTAGTGTATTTATCTTTGAATAATGATGTTAAGGTGTAAAATAATGGTCATAAGAACGAAAAAAGTTACTGTCAAGAACTACATTACTGCACAATCTGGATAATCTACCCAGAGATCATCAAAACTTGATTCCATGTAAATTTAAACAAAGTTTGGGATTATCACTGTTCACATTAATAATTCATGTTCTCACTCATCTTCCCCTAGAGTAGGTTGTTGTCAGACTTTCTGAATTCTTAGCCTAGTGTGTCTGAAACTAACCCACCAAGCAATTGGTGCTTTTCCCTGGGCTTGAGCTCTTTCAGTGTAGGTGTTTTCATGGGCTCAGAATGTATTTAATTGATACAAAAATTTAAAAAGCATAGAAAACTTGCTCAGAAATATTTCTGAAAATACCAACTAGAATTTTTTCTATTGGTTTCATCAGAAACTTTTTTATAGTTTGTGCTGTTTCTATTTTGTCCTTTAATGGTTCCTTTCTTCAGGTTACTGATGAAAACTTCAGTGAGTGATTATCGTTTAGGAAAAGGAAGGGCTAGGAAATTGTGATAATGCTAATGTGGGAAACATTAAAGAATGAATACAATGACACTCTTGCAATGAATAGAGCTGAAAACTTTCAACATATGATGAAGAGTATTCATTTTCAAGGTTCATAGAGGTTACAGACCCCAAAAATGCGATATTCAATTGAATTAGAACGTATTGTAGTGAAGTTCATAATTCTGGGCTTCATTCATGCCTAATATGATTATGGATCTCTCTTCTAAAGACATTGACATCTGGGCTGAAAGAAACTGCTTTTCTAGAATTGGTCTGCAAAGATGCTGTGTGGTCTTCCACATGAACTGTTGAATAGGCATTATGAAATAGATACATCTTTTCAAATCCTTCTTTTGAAATATTAATTACTTTGATTGTTCTCAAAGGAGTTCTGAAGGAAATGATACTATGGTACCATCTATGAGGAACAGACCATTTTCCTTAAGTGTTACCTGATGTTAACATGTTTCAGCTTTTTAGTTCTGTAGTTTCCTATTTTTAGGTGTTCTGTTTTCCCTTTAAAATGCAGTTTATACTGTTCAAGTTGAATGACTCTCTTAAGTATGTGTGATGCTACTTCATTTGTAAGCTGTTAGCTGTTTCTTTCTCAGCTCCAAAACAACCTCTGTGGTTCCTAATGTGTTCTGTCTCAAAAAATGTTTACACCTGCCTCTATAGTATTATTTGAGTCCCTGAAAGAAAAGATCTCTGGTTTATAAGCAAATTAGTGTCTGTTGGGGGGAAAAAAGAAAAGATGAGATGACGTGATTAGTTCTTTGCTATAAGTGACTGGTATGTGTAAAGATAGGAAGAATTGAACTGTGCACAACAAAAAATACTATTTTGGGACACGTGTTATTTACAAAGTTCTCAAGAGCAAATTAACTTCTCTCTTGTCTTTGATTTTCTCCTTGGGTCCTCATAACCTATTTCTGAAAAGGACCGAACAAATTTTAATGCAAAGCTGTAACCACAGATAAATTTCTAGAGGCCAAGACTTCAAGACTGAAAACAGCTGTTCTAAACCATAATTTCAGTCTGAAATATCTTGTCTCCACTCTTCCTCCTTTTTCTTCTGTTGTCCCTCACATGGTTGCTTAGTTGATTTTATTTCTGAGATACAGTATTTTCCAGTCTTGAGCCATGGTTACAGTTTTCACCCACCAGATTTCCTGCTGATCTCTCTTAGCCCTGAACAGGCCCAGGATTTTGCAGTTTCAAAGACTAGACAAGGCAATGTCCTCTCTGCCTGTGGCTCTCGCGTTCATGGGTGGAGAAGCTAGTGAGTGTCAGCTTAGCCCTCAACACTTCAGCGGTTTAGCTGGATTTTATGAGAAAGATGGATATTGATGCCAATGTCTCTGCTGTATACAGAGTCATGGTTCTGCTAGATAGTCACACCTAAGTTAATACTGTTAGACATAAGGGTTACAATATGATTAAATAGATTTAGATGGGCTTGTTCTTTAAAAACACTAGAGGGGGGAAAAGTAAATATAAGTTAATTGTTTTTTAAATAGGTAGGTCACAGCAAAAGAAATATATGCAATTCCAATAGCAAAAGTTCCTGGCAGTTGTCTGTCCTGTGTGGAGGGGTACAGAATAGCAGGAAATCAAATGAAGAGCATGGTGTGGTGTCACAGAATTTCCCCCAGACTTGACTCACTAGAAGAGTTTTGGCACAAGGCATCAGCATGATTCTGAGGAGTTAAGTACATGGCTATAAATCTTTTATCCATGGAATATATAATAGAAAACAAACACTACAAACCTAAGTTTAAAATCCTAAAGAACAGTCTGCAGAGACATGTTCATTCTTGCCATCTGTGATCCAATAAATCTTTAATTAGATCAAGTTCTATAGAAACAGCTTCTCTGGGAGAGTTCCTCTGTGCAGAGTAGGCTATAGAGCAAATGCATTTACTTTCACAGCTTGAATCACCTAAATCAGTTGTCCGCACTACTCCATTCTGTCCATCCACATCTCAGTCTGTCAGAGAATCTCTGTAGACCATCAGTCTTAGAGACAACTCCACACAGCCTGGAGGAAAGCACTACCAGAGGTAAAGAATTGGTCTGAGACTTTGTCCCTATTTCCTCTAGATGCCCTCTGCTTCAGGTTTTGCTAAGAAGTGCATTCCGATAGATCTGTTTGTATCCACGAATTGCATAGGGAGGGTTTAATGCTTGACTTCCCGCAGGGGTCAGGAACTGATATGCTGCTTTTTGTGTATTTAGCCTTTAATTGTTTTGCCTTGGTTGCTTCATATGTGGCAACACTGAGACAATGTTATGAAAAAGTGAGCTGTAAAGCAAGTAAGCCTTCTAGAAAATGAAAGTATATATTTTATTACAAATTTTATTTTTTATGATGGTAAACAAAGCAAAAGAAACGAGAAAATCTGCGCTTCTATAGTTAATATGAACTGATAGAATCATAGAAATATCTAGATTGGAAAAGACCTGTATGATCATCTAGTCCAATCATCAACCTAACACTACCAAGTCTACCCCTTAAACCATATCCCTAAGCACCCCACCTAATCAGCTCTTAAACACCTCCAGGGATGGAGACTCTACCACTGCCCTGGGCAACCCATTCCAATGCCTGATAACCTGCTCAGCAAAGAAGTTCTTCGTAATATCCAAGCAAAACCTCCCCTAGCGCAGCTTGAATCCATTTCCCCTTGTTCTGTTGTCTGTTGCTGGGTTAAATAGGCCTACTCCCACCTCTCTGTAACCTCCCTTCAGGTAGCCATAGAGAGCAATAAGGTCTCCCCTGAGACTCCTTTTCTCCAGGCTAAACAACCCCAGCTCCCTCAGCCGCTGCTCATAAGACGTGCTCAAGGCCCTTGACCAGTTTTGTTGCTCTTCTTTGGACACGCTCCAGTGCCTCAGTGTCCTCCTTGGGGTGAATGTTGATGTTGTCTCCTGGTGAGCTGTATCTTTCAAAGGGTATAAAATTAGAATATGGCAACAAAACTGAACACCGTTAGTGGCACACTGTACAAAGGAGCTCATATTTTGTACTGTGTCCATTATTTGTTCTTGTGAACAGAAAAGTTCAGTACGATTACCTGAAACATTTTCTTTAAAGCAAACACAAATCTAATAATTCTGTATTAATATTTAAGCTTTGCAATCTGGATTAATTTAATAGCTAACACTGAATCTGTTGTGAAGCTGGGTTTGCTGAATCTTAATATAGACACAGTAACAATAATTCAGAGCAGTTTGGAGCTTCCTGTGAGATCTGCCCATGCATGACAAAGGGTCGAGAGATTTAGAAATGAGGAAAGAAGAGGTCAACAGCCTCTCAGCCTCTCCATGCTCTAGACTTCTGTGGCTTGCTCCTTACCTTATCATGTCCTTGATGCATTCTCAGTGTTTGTGTCACTACCTCCTTAGCTGAATAACTCCTGATAGTTTTCTCAGCCTCCACTCATATAGCTATGCTCCTGCTGCTTCAGAACCTTCTTGCACCAGCTCCTGCATTGCCTTCTTTCATCTGCCACTGACCCCACTTATCCCTTCAGTACTACTACTGCTTGCTTGCATTACTGGGATGGGAAAAGCAGTTCAAGGAGTGGGCTAAAAGGGATATAGAAGTATGTGAGATAGGCAAGAGAAGGTAGCTGCAGTGAGATCTGCTTCAAAAAGATACGGTATCTAGTTCCTGCCTTATTACATGCTTGAATGTTTGTAGAAATGAGGTAAGAAAGCTATCATACTCGGAACAGTACTCTCGAGAACTGGGAGTCTGTCCCTGCAGGCCCTAGGAATTTGCATTAGTTGCTATGTGTCAAGGTTTAGGGTCAGAGCCATCTGCTAGACCGATAAGAGACACTCTCTTTTAACCCCTCTCCCTCCCAAAAGGGAAGAAGAAAGGGAATAAGAGAGAGAGACTTATTGATCAGAAAAGCAAGATAGAACAATTTTAGTGAAAATAATAATAATGGAATATATACAAATGCACACAAAACCAGTATTGAACCCAACTGCCCCTGACTGCAATTACATCACCCTCACCACTGATGCTGTGGAGGAGGCACAGGGTGAGTCCCAGACTGGACTCAGTGGTGAATAGGAACCATATTCAGAGGCTGGATTCTGGAACTGGATTCAGGAACACACAGATGGGGTTTTAAGGCAGAACGGACATAGTCCTCCTTGGATGCTGGCCACTGAAGAAGAGCTTGACCCTTGTGATCTCTCATCTTTATACTGAATATGATGTACATGGGCTGGAATACCTCGCTGATCAGTTTGGGGTCACCTGTCCTGTCCGCTTCTCACCACAGATGTGGCCTTTTACTTTTCTGCATCCCCAGCATGGTACGCAAGATCCAGCAGTGACCGTGGTCTGTACAACCACCCTTGGTAGTGACTCTAAACATGAAGCGTTACCACTGCTAGAAGCAGACGATGTCTGCAAAAGTCTGCTGTTAACTTCAGAACGTCCAGTTACTTAGAAGAGACTGAGCAGAAAAGTAAATCCCTGAATAGCATTAGTTCTGTTCTAACTCAAACCAGGACAACATGTCAGGTGAACACAGCTATTCGAATGTCTCTGATTGTGTGCTTTTGTTTCCTTGGTACTCATACTGAAATGCTGTGCTTGAATATATGAAAGCCTATTTGATGACTTGGTTTTGAAATACATCATAAGAACCTTCAGTTTGGCAGCTTAATTTAATCTTCTAACTGTAAAACAAGGATAGTTTTCTGTGGTTTTGTTTCTGAAAGTATTAAAAAACTTAGTCCATATTTTATAAGAAAAGTCAGTTTTCTGTAGTGGCACTTAAGGGAATTCTTCTAGACTGTTCTTTGGAAAGGTTCATATTTACTCAAAGGAGGGTAAAACACCTAGTTCAGTATCATTCACACAGATTTTGAGAAAAATCTTTTGTTTTGACTGCAAGCAAAGTGAATTCATGATTGTGTATGGCAAGGAACTGCAAGGAAGTATTAATTACTTAGAATCATTCCTTTACAGCACTCCCTTGTATTTTCATATCAGTGGCATCATATTTCCTTCTTTTGTGTTTACTTTTACCACAGGTTTATTAGTGTATTAACAAGGATTTTGTGTGTGAAATAGAAGATTTTTCTTCCTAGCCATGCCAATGCTATGTTACCATATTCTAATAGGCTGACTTTTGTCTAAACTACTACAAATTCTGTGGATTTTTTCAGCAGACTGATTCTAATGACTAGTATTTCAGCATGGTTACTGTGGGCAGTGTGCTTCTATGAATTCAGTAAGTCAGTGGGAGCTTGATCCTGTTTCTTTTAAGTCAGCAGAAAAATAATATTAATCTAATAAAATAATACTAGGGAGCAGGACCAAGACAAAAAAGTTCCAATTTCATTCAACTACTAACACTGACTAATGTTTTTCAATTAATTCCTTTTAGAGTTTAAGAAACTAATTGAACTGTTCAAGGCCTAAAACTGGGGTCTGGGAGATTCCTGTTTCCAATTCTGGTTCACACTTTGTTTGAGTGTGCCAAGACACTTTGCATCTGTGCCTCACTTTACCAGAATTAAAATTGGACAATAGCACTTGACAGGGGAATCTTAAGTTTTATTCATTAGGGCTTTGAAGTCTGTGATGGATAAGTTTAGTGTCTGAAAAGATTTTCATTCCATTTTAAAATACCAAAACTAATGCTTAAGTGATAAAAAGAAGTGCTGTGAAGCAACTCTCTATTTTCTAAGTTAAATATGGAGGGACCATAATACACCTTGCCTGTGAGGTCACACAAAATGAAATTAACAATTGGTGAACTAGAGGGTCAAGAGCTATAATTTTTGTTCTTTGTTGCTTCCAGAAAGCTCTTGCTCACTTTCTGGTTACATTTTTAGATCCTGTATTGCTAGACACTCCAGAGCTGCTAAATGATTCTCCCTTTCTAATACTGCTCATTTTTAATTGGGGATTTAGAGACAGTGATGTCTGTAACTGGGTGTTTTCCTTTAGCAATTCAGGCTAAAAGCAGAACATTAAGCATCTTATTTACAAGCAGACTGAGTACCTTTCTGCTTTACAGAACTGGATGGTCTGATCTTTTTAACATCAGGGTTATTCGTGAAATTCAGATACCATGGAGTCAGTTTTGCTTTTAGACTGGCTATGAATCTGAAATTCAACTTAGAGTCCAAAAATAATAAATGTGGGAAAAGTTTTGAGGGTTGTTGCTTTCAAGCCCATTCTTCTTTACTCCCTGAAAAGAAATTTTTTTTGTTTTTGTTTTTTGGGGGTTTGTTTGTTTGTTTGTTTGTTTGTTTTTGTTGGAAATTACTAGATCTAACCTCTCTCCCTCCCTTCTCTGGCCTAGGTCTCCAGACTTTCTCTCCAGCTTTCCCAGATCTTCACAGGAGCCAGTCCCCACTCTCACAATGCCTGTCTGGATAGAACTTGTTGTGTTATTTTTATAAAGCAGGGTACTGCTTCCTTGTTTGTAACCACATAGGAGTTAACATTTTATGGCTGACAGACATTCTTTTTCAAGCGAGGTATATTCTCTCCTTATTCAGGAAGCTGGTGGGTTTTCTATGTACATGTGCTGGCCCCATTGTCTGTCTTCCTTTTACCTTCCTGTTTTTGTTATGTTTGTTTTTTTTTTTTTTTTTTCTTTTACAGATGTCACCAGTCATCAGTAAGTCAGGGGACCTAAGATTTAGCTCGGAGCATGACACAGATAGAGACTCACCTGCAACACAGTAAGCAAGAAACAAAACAATTTGCAGTGTTATTTCTACAACTGCTGTTAGAAAACTGTGGAAAAAATACTGGAAGGGTTTTGTTTTAGCAGGCAAAACAAGAAGTTGTAGTCATTCAAAATGTGCTTCGCACCTGAAACGTGAAGGAAGTAACAGTTTGTATATATGTGCACACACTCTTTCCCCCAAAAGAGCAAGGACTGTTATGTATATGAGAATCAAAACTCAAGGATACGGGATTGCCCTATGGCATCCCTTAGCTATGGATTGGGCTTTATTGCTACAAACTTCAAATTATTTTTGTACTTTCTAAAAATTAATTTATCTCATACTGAGAAGATAGTATTTTTTAAAAATGGTATGTATTTGGTGTGTGAAAGCTGTAAGCAGATAAAATCTCAACATTTTGAACAAGAGCTCCCACAATATCTTTAGCTATTGCAACCATTTATACTTCTAAAAATATATCTGAAAATATTTCCCATGTTTGCCATGTTTTCCAGACTGGTCCCATCCCTGTATAAATAATCTGTGTATATATGGTGTAGATGCAGATACAGATCTAATTTTAAATTACCTTTAAATCTTAAGTTTCTGTCTCCAGCTGTATCTAGATTTGAAAATAAATTGTGAGTGGAAAGTTTAACCCTCGTGTATGAAGAGGAAAGAGCTGTATAACTGCACATTGCCAGAATGCAGCACCGAATTTTGGGCATAACTGTTCTGCTAATAGATATATATTAAGGAAGGAAATGCCTTAAAAGCACTATTGTTACGATGGTTGATACAGTCTGTTAGAGGACAGTATCAAAAACTTGATAGAACTCAACTCCATTAATAGAACTTCAGGAAACAATTATTTTGAGTGACCTTTCCAGGGCATCCACTGAAGAATGTGGGACCACAGGTTTATAGTGTGGAATCACAAATGCTTTAATAACGTTCAAGAATTTTGAGTCACATCAAATGTAAAACGTTCATTTTAATGGAAACTAAGGCTGCCTTGAGAAGAGTTCACACTGAAGTGTCATGCTGAAGAAACAAAGCCCCAAAACCACTTCAGTTAGATTTCAGAAAGGTAAGAGAAGACACCTCCATGCCTGTCACTGGAATGTGCTGCCTCCTTCTGAACTATAGGGAGCAGGAGCATTGTGGAGATGCCAGTCTGAAGTCATACTTCATGTCTTGGCAAAGAGCAGTGTTTCAGAGCTTCATTCACAAGCTTTCAGGGTAGTGAGCCATTTATACCTGAGAGAGGGTGAAAGATGCCATGAGGTAGCATTTGATGCTGTATCTTGTCAGGTGAGAACTAATTTGAAAGGAAGGAAGATAGACATGTCAGTCCTACACAGTTCTGTATTTTCCTTCCCTGTACAGGACATTCTAGGCTTTCTTAGGTTTTTGCTGCAGTTTTTCCCAATGCTTGTGTTGTGTCTGATATGAAGAGGACTTTTTTCACTGCATATTTTAAAATCAGGATGAAAATCTGAGTTATGTCTTTTCCTGATCTAAGGCTTGACTCTGAAAGTATGTACTTTGCAAGCTCTTCCATGAACTAGAACATAATGAAATGTGATTCACTTGTCTTTGTATTTACAGCAGTGACTGCACATAACCAAGGTTTTTATGGGAAAAGATTAAATTTTTTTGCCTTATTTTGAGAGCTGGAAGTGAGAAGGATCTTCTGGCATTTCTGATGCTGCTAGTTGAGAGACTGTTACATATTTCAGTTTATAGACTATCCAGTACAGATTAGATAATAAAACATTTCTAGAAACATGGCTGTGTATTTTTCATGAAAACTCTCGCTTTTTTTGTACCTGAAACCCTGACCCGCAAGGGCTCTGACAGAACTGCAGTTTTCTTAGTCACTGCTCTTTTGTCTATTAGAACAGTATTCATTATGGCCACAATACTTACTGTAAAAGTGAATGTCGAGCCCTTATGACATGTCTATCTTTCAGAATTCCTGGATGAAAAATTCCTGGAGTTTGCAATAGAAAAATAATATGCTACCATCTTGGATAAAATTGTTTATTTTAGCCTGACAGTTAGCCTTATCTTCTGCAGAGTCTAGAAGAAAGAGAGAACTGTCCGTGTAATAGATGCTAAGCGAACTAAGGTTTTTATCTAAGTACCTCAAAGATTTGATACATCATCACAGCTGATGTTCATATAATAAAAAGATGAAGACTACTTCTCAAAATTTGAGTAGTTTTATGCTGAAAATCTACATAGTAACTTCATCCTTTGAGTATTGAGGATTAGATACTATTCCTCAGTACAAACATTATCTAGTTACTCATATTCCGATTGTACAGTTTTGTTGAGCTACACTAGGTAGTGCTCTCTGCATAAATTTACAAGTGATTATGCATGGGACCCAGCTGAACACGCAGCTCAGTAGATTGGTACTTATATAACTGATTAATTGTGATTTTGTACCCCATTTTCCTCATGCAGCAGTACTTCTCAAATCGTTCAGGAATCCTAATACAGAGGGTCTTAAACTCCAGAACCTTTTTCTTATGATGGTCCAGTATTAGAGCTGCAGCAATTCATGTGAATACACAAATGGGGTTAAAAAAAATTCAAACTATAGGCAGATAGTCATCAGGCCATTAACAAGGCTCATATGTAAACATTTTCATCTGTCAAATATTATTACATTAGGACAGTATCACCAACAGTACTGCTCTTGCAGCACCCTTTCTGGGGAAACTGCACACATCTCATCACATTCTTTAGTCTTGATTCATCCACTTGCTTACGTGTTTCAGCAGCATGCAGCATTCAACGTAACAGCTCTGGTCACAAACCAAGACAGACCTCTTTGTGCTGGGCACAATACACAGTTTGAACAAAGACAGTATCTGCCCTTGAAAGGTTACAGTCGAAGTATTATTACTTATTTTTGAAAGTTGCAACTTCTGCCAAGAATGGGAATTGATGGTAGAAGTGGTGTAATGTCTGCATAATCCCTGGCATCACTTGCAAGACAGTCCAGTTCCCTTCTTAAAGGCACTAACTGGGAAAGATACAGGAGCTTGACTGATGCGTTTGGCATTGTATGAAGTCTGATAATAGACGTAAATAGACATTAAAGGGATTTCTGATTCTGTAAATCTGTCATAGTTCGGGTAAATTAAAATGTCAAAACTAATCTGATGCACTTTGCCTGCCTGTTTTATTCTTGTTGAATAAATAAATCAGGAATCTATCTTTAATTGCCAAATATTTTGATGTTTGAGCTTAGGAAAGGCAGGGGGGAAGTCCAATGGCTTTTGTGAGAGGAGGAGACTGGTAATCTGTATTTTTTAATTACATCTGTGGACTACTGATCAAGACTAGCTGATTTTTAGGATCATGAGCACTTCTTTTCAAAGTAATGCTTTGGTAGGTTAAAAAGCAGACTAGTGGGGTGGTCTCATATTTTGTCTTTGTGGTTTTTCTGTCTGATCTGTTGCAGAACGGTAGTTTTTGTAGCTGTTTCAGCATTATAATTAAGGGGGGCAGGCAGACAATTGCTCTAACACATCAGCTGTGAGTGGAAGAAGCTCTACATTTGGGCTAACTTTGTTTTTTTGTATCCATCTTCCTCTAGAGTTTCAAAGAAAAAGAAGAAAAGGATACAGGGGAATGAGAGAGAAAATCAACACAACTTAATGGATTTCAGTACTCCTGTATCATCAGTTCCAGCTAAAGGTGTTGAAAATGAACCTACAGCCCATGGGGTGGAAGTGAAGAAGAAGAAAAGGGCAGTGAGAGGCTCAAATTTAAGCACAAATGGAAAGACAAATATTGCCTTTGAGCCTGAATGCTATGACATATAGTCATTTAATTTCAAATATTGTTATAATATTCAGTATACGCATTGAAGGCTGGAACTATGATCTCACTTCTAGCATTAACAAGAAACAAATAAATTAAAATAAATGTGCAGAATGGCGCCACTTGTGACTTACCAATGGTCTAAACCTGTTTTGGAAGACTCTTGGCCAGGGTTCCTTGAAATCAGCAGAAGATGTTCAGCTCGTGCGTGGACTGGTAGACTCTGAAACTGACTTCCAATGCCATGAGAATCCCACTGACAAATACAATGCTAACCAACTTAAGTATTGATTACACCCCAACTTAGGTGTTTCTGTAGACTGTAGATCAATCCATTGGGAGCAGAGAATCATGTGAAAAAGTGTGATGTAGAGCAAAACAAGCCCAACCACTACGTAAGTTATTAAATTAGCATTTGCTGCTCTGAAGCAGATTTTTTAGTAACTACCTATGCAACTACAGGGTCTTCAGTGGAGCTACTCATGCTTACCAATGTAAGTAAGTGTTGCAAATTCTAGGTGGTTATATTTTTCGGGTGAGGTTTTCCACGCATAACAAAGATGCATTGCAGTTTTGTCAGAGTTCCTGGCTGCTTTGGCAGCAGTCTCACCACATATACTTTTTCCACTATACTTTCCTCTGAGTGAAATATTTCATATCCAACTGTGCTTTTGGCTTATTTGTAATCCTTATTCACTTGTGTCATTAATCTGTTTTTTTACTTCAGTATTATGTTATGAACTTTTACTGATAACTTCACCGATTATCTACAGTGCTAAGTAATTTATTTTATATATATTAAATGAAACACTTTCTATCAGTTAGTGTTGGTATTTTTTTCTGGGTGATGATGTCCAGTTTATTTTTACTCTGCTAGGAAACTCTTCCTCCTCCCCCTCTGAAGCAATAAATAACATAAAATTAGAAAGCCCTTATTTAGTAGACAGGGCACTTGATTCCATTAAAAAAAGAAGTGAGAATAACAATGTTGGGCACTGATGTGTGAAATGCACCCAGATGCAGAGGACTAGTTGCTATATATTGTAATATCTTCCCTTGCACATGTTTTAAAGCCATAAAAATCTGTAAACTTGTTTCTTTTGAGTAAAGCACGGCAGCAAATGCTCTTTTTTGGCCTCACTGGTAATTATTCTTTACTAAGAGTTCTGGCTTTGCTTTGCCTACAGTGTGTGTATGGAGTCCTCCCCTAAATGGGTCTTGCATATGTGTACTGGAAACTTAAATTAATGTCTGTTTCCCCAGTCAGAGATGGTGTAAAATTATCTTAGTCCTGAGATGGTCTGTTTCTAATGAGGCTCCTAGTCTCTCTCTGCTTTTGCAAGAGATTCCAATTTACCCATCTGTGTGACATGGAATTGAAAGAGTTTATAAAAGAGAAAATTCTCAGCATCTTAAGTTTCCTAAAGTGTCCTGGATCACATTTAAAATAAGGGCAGAGCATGACATCAGGCTCCACGTCAGGGAGAGCTGAGCAGTAGCCAAGATCTGGGAGCTCATTGGAAAGCACTGTAAAATGTTAATTTGGCATTGTGGACACTGAAGACAGAAATAACACTTCAGATAAACACCACAGAGAGATGGTAGTTCTAATCAAAGGCACAGCACCTCCTTTCATGCTTGCGAACTGGGGCTCCAATTATGTTCACTGCTCTGAAGCTGAATAGAGTTGCTTTGCCACACTTTCCAAATTGAGAGGAGAGGCAGCAGTAGTGTCTTCCAAGGCACAGTTCCAAATTAAAAAACAATTAAGCAGAAGGAATCAGATATGAGCCAAACATGAAAATGCAGGGAGTTGAAAATAAACTTTTCATAATGTTTTCTTGTAATTGCAATAGCTTTTGTTTTGGTTTAATAATTTTTTTCCTCCCTACCACATGGTCGGAGACTTCTGTTCCTTTATTCCGCGTCACTGTGGTACTAGAGTTTTCTGCATTCATTTAACAGAAAATGAACAACAATAATTGAAATTTTAAGATAAATAAATAAAAATCTAAGTGATCCATCAGTATTAAAATTAAAGCCTTGAGTCTAAAATCTCCTAACAAATTATTGCTGTGGCATAATGGCAAAGACAGTTCCTAACCTTCTGTTCAGAAATGTGGCTGATACATTCGTTTTAAGAAAAACTGATTTTCAGTGTTAGTAGATTCTTTATTCTTCAGACGTTGCTGTTGGGATTTTAAACTTACAAGAAAACTTAAAACAGTTTAGATTAGAGTAATGGTGTAAAAATAGGTTTTTTAATGTGTCTGTGTTGGTGCAACCTACGTATTTCTTAAAATCACTTTAAAATGAACATTGTGTACATTTGTTGAAAATTGCCCAAATATAAAGGACTTATATTTCAGTGGAAGAAAATCATTCCAGAGGATTCAGAATGCCTTCTGGAAATTTTCCTTCTTATTTTTTCAGTTGTAGACCTACATTAAGTATCCTAAAACATGAGTGTCCTGCAAAATTGCTCCCTGAGCTATGAATTGAAATACAGGAGATAGAGAAGTCTATTTGAGGAGTTTTTAGAGGGTGATACGAGTTCATTGCTGGCTCAAAGCAGAAAAAAACCTTGTTTTAGAAAGGCTAAATACTAGATATTTATAACTGCCTGGTGATAACAGCATAGTAGGTTCTTTCATTGTTCTGGTGTTTTTAGGTTTTGTGCCTGTGGTTACAACACAGAGTTCCCATTACATTCTTATGATATGGCAAGGCATAAAGAAAAATGCATCAATTAATAAAAGAGAAAAGAAGGAATAGCACGTTTTTCCTGTGTTTCCCAATAGCTATCAGATTGCCTTTAGGTTTTTTCCTTAAAATCATTTGAGGAGCAGACATCATAAAACACAATAAGTGTATTTGTAGCATCACTTAATTCAGAAGGCAGTAGGGGATGGATCACAGTCAAACAAGGGCTAATGAGAACACAGAGGAACATGACAACTGAAAGTCTCTGTTGACTAGTGAACTAAATCTGCCGGCTGGAACCAATTGTCTGATGGAGAATTGAATGTCAGGATCATTTAGGGTTAACAATGGCCCATTACGAGCAAAAGCAGACAGCTATGAAAAATAGCCGGCATGGTAGCCATTCTGCAGAGACCGGGGATACAAACTTGATAATGAGGCACTTCATTCACTACATCCTTCTGCTCTAATTGCGAAGGTGAATAGGAAATACTTCGTTTAAGGCGGGAACAGACTAAAGCATAAACCACTTGTTTGGTAAACACAAAGAGTGGTGGGCTTTTTTAATGATCCTTTTCCAGCATGTATGAAGTTCGTATGTATGCAGTGCAACCTATTTTATGGATGTGGAAATTGGGATGGAAAAAAAAGTATTTTCTGAGTAGCAGAAGGCAGCTAAAAAGATTCATGTACAAGTTTGCACTGTGAGGTTTTAATCTGAGCATTCTGTCCAATGATTATCCAGAGTGGTTTAGACAATTTATGGATGTACACCTGCACTTGTAAAAACATATTGTGATACTGTGTTGGTTCAAGTAGTTTTATTACTTGGTTTATAAAATATGTGCATTAGGACCAAAACTGCTGCATGTAAGGAACAGAAATGAGAGGAGGTCTGAGAGGGGGAAATAAGCAACTTGAAAAGAAAACTGCTGTCTAGAGGAGACTTGCAACAATGTGGCAATTAGAAATTGGAACTTAAGAAGAAGGAACAGAAGATAGTGAAAAGGCACGTTCTAGCAGAGCTTTGGTGGCTTCAGGCGTGTTTTTTAGACTTTAGAAATTAAGGTGTTTAACCACTTCACTTTTTGATACATTTAAGTTTTGTGCTATTTGCAGGAGCTTTTTGGACGAACTCTTAGAACTCACGGGGAATGGTCTGTGTCTCTCCAGTAACTCGTAACTCGGTACCATGCTAATTGAGCTACAAGCTGTAAAGGTCTGTATAATCTATGGCTTGCAGTGCTGTTGGGACAGGTGAAGCATTAGTTCCCTACTTTCTGGCACAGGTCTTCAGAGAGCACCTTTCTAGTTGTAGTCTGCTGCAATGCACACCTCCGCCTTGATTCAGCCTGCTCCAGCTTCTTCATCCAGCACAAAACAGCTAGAGCGGAGATGAGAATCTCACACCAAACATCAAGCTGCTGTTCTGAACATTAAACATCATACAATCCTTTCCTTACATGTAGATGTGTTCTACTCACCATGGTTTTGGCATGAGTTCTGTCCTTTGTTCAATCTGTTGTATGCCAGTTGCTTGCTGCCCTGCCCTTCAGAAGCATCTGTTTTCCAGCAGTGACGTATACAGAGAGTCCCAGTCCCACCAGCTGCCTGGAGAAGATGGACCCCTATACTCAAAAGCTCCAGCAAGGATTGGGCTTTCAAAAGCCATGTTATGGCTGTAGTTCCTACATTAGTGTATACCAACTTAAAAGACTAAGCTTGCACTTGTAAATGAAAATGATTGCTCTCCTTTTCATCTAAGACTCCAGCTACCTAATATTTTTTGTGAGGACTTTCAGGCCAAATGAATTTGCACTGTGTTTGACTGTGGCAAGTAAGTCTAATGCTCAAATGCAGGTACTCAGCAGAAACTGCAGATGCCTCTTTTAGCGGAAAAATGTTTCCACACCGGTAAAGCAATATCAGTAAAATCTATGCTCTGAGCAGACATCAAATTTTTGTTGCGCTTACATTGCCTGCACAGGCAGGGAGTATAATAAAGTAGTGTGTAGCAGCTGTAAATTTTCTGAGGATTTATCTAACCACAAATACATCGAAATGGGGAAATAGGGCTATATTAAACTGTGCAAGATGCTGCTGGAACTCGGCCATTTCTGCAACATCCTGTAATTAATTTATTATGACAGGTCTGGCAAACTGAAACACCCAATACACTTGCGACAGACTGTTATGATATAGCTGTTTGAAAACTCTGCAGTCACATAAAAAGCAGGTATAGCAAGAACTGGGGGGAAAAAAATAGCCAAATAATACTATTATTTCTCTGAATCAAGAAATCTTTCCTGGATTCATGTTCACCGGCATCATGGCATGTTCCATGACAAAGTCAGTGCAGGCAGAGGTACTAGCTGGAAAGGAAATTGTTGCTGAATATATTGGCTTCGATCCTACTCTTCTAAGTGTCAGAAGGATAGTTAATGATGTTCTGTGGACGTGTTCAACTGCGGAACCTCTTCACACATTTTGTGAGTCAGTACAGGCCATAGCCATGTGTTTTGGTGATGAAATTAAGAAATGGAGCTGGGATACTCAGTGCTAATTTAACTTTCTTAATCAGTCCATCTTTTTGTGTCTCTGCCCATGTTTAAGACACTCAGTTTTGTTTAATAACAGTGAGAGAGTTCCAATGCAACTGTGAGCTGAAAAGAGTTAGTACAAATTTCTCAGAAATCATTTTTTTAATGTCTCTTACTGCTTAGTTCTAACAAAGGTGACTAGACTAGGTCCTCCATGCATTCAGCTGCTTATCCAAATTCATTGCTTCAGCTCTCAGTTAAGAAATTTTGAATCATTTTTTTCTGGGGGTACCATCAGTCTTGAAAACCCTACTATTAATCCACACCTAAATATAGGCAATTCAACACTGCGTAACTAGAAATGGAAGAAAAATCCTCTTTCTCCCTTCCCAAATATTGTTAAGTAGAAGAGATTTTTTTGCTGCCTTGCTTGCATTGTGAGTTTTAATGTGCACGAGCTAAGCCTTTGCTTATCCTTTGCTGCAGGTGAGCAGTACAGAGTAAATGCAAGTAGTTATCATCACCAAGTGTTACTCACTTGGCAGTGTTTTTTTATTATGGGCTGTAATTGTTCTCTTAGCTCCAATTCGACATTTTTATTTTGCCATTGCATCATCAGCCATTTTTTTTCAGCATATGTCATCAGGATTTTGACACCTTTGTATAGACACTGTATAAAGCAATTTAATTTCATGTTCCCCAGTAATTTTAGTGCTTAATGGGGTTATACAGTCATGAGTGTAGTAGTGACATCAGCCTGAGACTCATTAAAATAAATGCCATCTAAAGCCAAGCTCTAGCAGCCTACATAAGCCTATAATAAGCTTATACGAGGGTGGTTAATCCCCATTGTGATTTGATATAATGTTATAATGAGAAAGTGACATCATGGAAAGGGCAGAAGGGGCAGTAAATGTGCTCTGCAGTGTGGCCAAGGGCTCCTGCTTAACCAACAGCAAAACCAACACAACAGCATAACTGGAGCTGAGGGTGGCTAAAAATGGCTTTTCTGTTAAATGAGGTAGAGTGCTGCAGTGCAATAAATATCTTGGGGTGGCTTTCCTCACTGACACAACAAGGACGTGGGCAGGCAGACAGAAGGTATGGAGCAAAGCATGGCCCTCCACTGGCTTACTGCCTAATGAAGGACCTTGCAAGTCCTATTTGCCGACAGAAACATCCTGGAATTAGGACTCCCAACTAATACCCCAAAGCTCCTGATTTGTTGCCTGCATCGAAAGGTTTGGATGAGAGTGAGGTGGGCTACCCTGGGGGACAGGTCAGCACCAGTGCACCCTCACTCTTCAGAGGGGAGGCACGGAGGGCACGTTCCTCAGAGAGGAGGCTGCAGGTTGGCACTGAGTGGGTCCAGGGTTTGTCCCCAAGGACACATTCCAATCACCAAGCTGGCACAGGGAAAGGAGGGTGGAAGGTCTAGACAGCGCTTTTTGTCACATGCTTCGTTGAAGTGGTTGCTACAGCTGCTCTTTCCTTGCCATTCTTTCAGTCACGGACAGGTTTTTTTTCTCTGAAATTTGAAAAAGCCCTTGATGGCAGCTCTTTGAGTTCAACATCTCTGGCATTTTGCCCTTTATCATCTCTGGCAACAAAATAGTGTAGGGGTTTGGTCACATTTGGAAACCTGGCCACGTGGCTCTTGCTGAGACTCACTTGAGGCAGTGTTTTCAACATTGGGTTCATAGGCCAAGGGGTACAGACTTGGCTGCCTCCAGTTAGGTCCTAGAGTAGCCTGAATTCATAGGAAAAAAGTTTCCTGGTATTTCTCAGATTCTGCTTGTTGGTCAGGTTCTCTGTTGAAGGACAGAGACCCGTGTAGACATGGTCTAAGGTACAATTTCCTGTAGCTTTCTGATTGTTTTTTAGCAACCACTTGAATCACTTTGCTTCATCAGGAGAGCCAATAATTTTGACAATGCTTAGCAATAACTGGTATTTTTTTCATGCCAGTGAAATGGGAGGCAATGCAGAACTAGTAATGCAGACGGTCAGGTCATACCACTACCAACAAAGATTTCTCCCAAGCCATGAAAAACTAGGAGAAGAAAGCTCTAAGACTCTAATCCCTTTCAGCCTAAATGTACTTACTGGGCCTGACACCACAGATAATAAACCTAATGTTTAGCTCGGGTTGCTTATTCTGAGAAGAGGTTTTGTATGGAGAGGACTGGTCAAAACACTGTCAAGGATTGATCTTTTTGTAGGCTGAGGTTGCTTCACTGAGTCATTTGAACTCCACTAGTTTCCCACGCTAAGAGCAGCACAGTAACAGCTGTGAATGTTTTGGGGTCTCTTTTTTTTTTTTTTTTTTTTTTTTTTTTTTTTTTTTTTTTTTTTTTTTGTGTTTTTTTATATTTTGTATTTTTTTTTTTTTTATGTGAGAAAATTTTTTTTTTTTTTTTT
>JAAGNO010022454.1:107094-118274 GCA_033439905.1 Ceryle rudis
TACTGGTTCATTTTAATCCCACTAGTTTCCCACGGGTAAGTCAACACATTAAAAGCTGTTAATTTTTTGGGGTTTCTTTTTTTTTTTTTTTTTTTTTTTTTCTTCTGGTTTTGTTCCTTTTTTGATTGTGTGGTTATACATATTGGAAACTTATCTCTGTATCATTGAAGAAACTTGTTCCTAATTCATTTAAACTGTTGATATCTTTTTCTGGAACACTGCCATCTTTTCCTAGAGCTAGAATCAGGTAAGTTTAGATACCTGCTTTCTTAGGGTCCAACAACAGACCAGCACAGCTTACAAATTTCAAGATGCACATATTTGTGCCTGAAACTGCAGCTGAACAGTGGTTAACCTCACTTGCAGGCTTCCTTTGTGACTTGGAGTTTCTTGGCATAAGTACATCTTGCAGGGTCAGGTTGAATCCTGTGAGCTGAGTAAGAGTTCAATGAGAAAGAAAAAGAGAAAAATAGAATTTGCATGTTATTTGAACCTGTGCAAAACCACTGGAGAAATGCTTGAGCAACACACTGGTAGTCTCTTTGCTGCATGGTGCAGCAGTGTGGAAAACAGGCCTTGCTATGTGCGTATTTGTAAGCAGTAGCAAATGTCACACGGGATTAAGGACTCCTGGAAGGACATGCAATTTGTGGTGCTGCTCCCACTCTCCCTCCCAGCCACCCTCAGTTCCCCGCTGGCCTTCCACCTCCTCTGTAAAACTGCAGCTGAAACGGAGAAATGGCATGGGTGGCAGTGTGCCAGATGCCCGGGCATCAAATGCTGCTTATCTCTCTGACAGACACCCCGCTGTCCATCCCTAGGGTGACTCACCTCTTCATGTACTCGTGCCTCATATAACGCAAAGAACTTATTCACTCCTGGACAAATTCATGCAAATATTGATTTAGCTGCTTTGTTTTGCACTGGCCCTTTTGAAGGTTGGCTTTTTTGTTTAGGTTGGTTGGCCAGTTATTTGCCAGTATCATTACAACTTTCTTTGCCTAGAAAGGTGTGAATAGAACTGGGTTTTGCTACTTCTATCCTCAGGTGCTGAAGTACCTGCTCTAGGATGAAAAGCATTTGAAAATACTTTGGAAAGTTAGATTTTAAATTGTGGTCTGGAATCTTAGTGCTGTCTGAAAAAAACCAAGAAAATGATTTGTCAAAAGATGTTGAAATGATGATTTGTTTCCATTTTGTTTGGTTTAATTTACAGCTGGTTTTGTGACTTTTAACTGAAATCAGATTAATTAACTTTAAGCTGAAACTGTTGTCTAAATACTGAATGAACCCAATTCATTAGCCTAAGTTACATTTTATCAGTATTTACTAAAAAATACTAGCAATGAGTTTACAATAGCTTTGAAATAAATAGTAGTTACACTGTCACTGGAAATGATGACAATGTTGATGTTTTTTTCACAGAGAACTTAAATACCATTTAAAAAAAAAAAAAAATCTTTGTATGAAAAATACTGACGTTAAATACCTGAATTTTCTTCTTTGGCAGTATAACTAGTCCAAGTGAATAAGATTGCATCATATGTGACAAATTTTGATTTTAGTGAGACTTTTGATACTGTCTTATGTGGTATTTTTCATAAGCACAGGGGAGAAATATGTTCTAAATGAAACTATCACAAGGAGTTGATGCATAACTAATTAAAAAAGAAAAGCTGCATTCAAAAAAGAGGTACCCAAGTTTAGTTATCATACCAGGGAGATATTGCAAGTGAGGTCCCTGAGGTCAGTTCTGTCACTTCTATTCACTATTTCCATTAATGAGATGGACGATGTAGTAGTATTTATAAAACTTGTCTATGACACCAGGAGCTTTCAGGCTCTTTGCAGGATGTGATCAGAGTTACAAATAATTTTGGAAAATGGAAGTAACAGTGCAAATCAGTAAAATATCAGTCAGTAAGATTTGTGCTACATAGAGGAAGCAGTAACCAAAGACAAATATATAAAATGCCTTTCCAGTTTTATTGCAGAAAAATGTTAAAGGTGATACATTCAAACACAAACTGAAAGAACACACTGTGTCTCATTGAAAAAAAAGGTCGTCTGAGTGTTGGTACTAGGAGGGATAAAATGTGTAAGATCAGAAGATGATTATTTCTTTCCAAGTTATGCTGGTGAAGCTTCAGCAGGAATGCTAGCTTTAGTTTTGGGCACCGCATGCTGAAACCAGCAGACAAACTGAAGAGGGTCCAGGTGACAGCAGTAGGTGTGGCAAGAGGTTTAGAAACCTATGAGGAATGTGCAAGGAATTGGATTTGTTACTGCAGAAAAGAGATAAGGAATGGGAGGTGTGATAGGAGTGACTTAACTGTGCATAGGATTTTACAGAAAGCAAGGAGTTAGGTATCCCTGTTTGGTATGAGCCACGTCCATGTGATTTCATTACAAAGCATGTCTATTAATTTTTCCCTCTCTCTTGCAGACAAGCTTAGTTTTATCTGACAGCAGCGTGACATAGCAAAAAGAGGTATTTCTGGGGCCTTTTAAATTAGATGGTCATATATTTCCTTTCTTTCTCTGTGTTATGTGTATTATTATTAGTTGCTTTTTTCTTCCTCAAAAAAAAAAAATCTGTATAGAACCACTAGATCAGTGTTGGTGCTTAACAACCATTCTTTGAGAAAAAATGACATTGAAAATGTTTTATTCATTATCTCCTCTGTCATAAATCTCTAACTGGAGCAGAAATCCTGACCCTGAATCTTTCTCCAGAACTCATGAGCCCATGGCTATTCAGTTTTAATCGTGCTGTTCTGATGATTTATGGCATGGCCTTAGGTAAATTGAACCTCCACCTCAATTTCCCTGTCTTTAGCTGGAGATCCTAATATTTCTCCTGCAGACAGCCTGAGAGGTAATCTGTGTATGACTGCCCTGACAATGTACAGTCCTCAAGCCCTTGTCTAGCAGAATCTTAAAAGTTTAGCTGTCACGTACCTATATGACTCAGTAAGTAGTTGGAACATTGTTCATATTTATGGTGGGACTAAGTTTTGAGATGGTTGCATTTTTTAGGTACTTTGTAAACTCATGTTTTTCAGTCTTATGGGTTGGGTAGGCAATTTTGATTACCTTATTTTGAGGGCTGGCAATATCAGACACAAGGTGAAAAAACTCTGAAGAAGGCCTTCGGAAGGGTGGATTATTCAGCTGTAGTTGAAGACTGTAACTTGTTGCAATACACTCTCCCCTGGCAGCTATGATAGACTGTAGAGCAAGTAACACTGGAGCTCCAAAAATCTAGAATGGGAGTCTTTCCAAAAAACCTCAAAGCCTTTAAGTATGTTCCATGGCAAGGAAAGAGAGAGTACTTTTCCCCTCAGGTTTCTTGCATTCATAAGTGATAATTACCATCCAAACAGAGAGAGCAGATAAATGCCAGATAAGCTGGCAAGGAAAGGACCCAAGTTGCTGTCCCCCACAAACAGGAATGCCTGCCTAACATATAGGATGGTGCAGCGTTTTGATAACAAAACAAATGTATTTAGAAGTAGTTGAGAAGACCATGCTTATTTTACAGTACATGAGATAATAATGCCATATCAAAAGATCATAGGGTCATGCTGCAATTCCAGTGTTTATCTCAATTGTAAGCACGCCCTCATTAAGGAGTGGAAGTATCTTTAGACTGAAACAGGACTAATAAAGGCTGTAACCACTTAGGCTTTTGAAAAATATGCAGCTTGATACTATGAGAGGTTGGTATACCTGGTGTGTCCTGACCTATGCACCTTCAGTTCATTAATTCACTGAGCAATATGTTTAATCTAAAATAAATACTGCAGTCCAATTGGAAATGTCTCATTGTTGGAGAACTTGGCCTTCTTTCATGTCCATTTTTCGTCTTTTGTCATCTCAGACAGTGAATGGTTTGTAACGATCTCACATTTCTCCTCAATGGGGGAATCTTTCTCTGCAACTCAGAATTAGCACTATTTCTGTTCAGGAAATAATGTAGTCAATGAATGCAACAATTTGGCAGAAAGGAGGGAAATAATAGTCAGGAAATTAACTACATCATGTTTTGGTTGGGTTATTTTCCCCACCCTCTCCCATTCCCACAAACCCTCTGAAAGCCCCCAAACTACTTGATTGCAAGTAAAATGTATTCGCTCCAGCTGTATTTTAGTTTTATGCTACACAGAGTACATATGGAATTTATGGCATATACGTTGAATAATCCCACCAGCCATTAAAATAATTTGAGTTTTAGTGGCAAATGACAGAAGCTGGGCATTTCTTCTAAAGGGGCTGCTGATATATGGCTGAATGTGCTCAACGTATTTTATTGTTCCTAGTGTGCTGCACACTTGGCCCTGAGAAAGTTCCTGTAGTGTCTGCTCCAAAGTGCCGGAGCAGCTTTAGGGATAACTTCCACTGCACACTCCTTACTCAGGCCAAGCCCCTGTTAACTTTAGAATGTGGAAGTTCTGCAAGCGTAAATATTTACATTCTTCATTGCTGGGCAAGTCCCACCGAAGTCACTGGGAGCTGCTGGGTTTAACTGGTCTGGAATATCCTAACAAGGGCTCTCATTCACCTTCTGGGAGAGTTTTAGCAGTGGCTTCGATGGCAGATGGATTTTAGAGGGTCTGAGTAATAAAGAGGAGCACAAATATGTTTGGCTTGAGCAGCGCTGGCCCCTTGCCCAACTTGCTGCATGCGCAGCACTTCCTGGGTGCCCCTGAGGCACTGCCCTTACCTGCTGCCCACAGTGGCAGAAGGAAAGTGTAACTTCAGACTCTGACTTCTCTGTTGCCGGTACCTCATGTAGGTCATGTTGACAGCACCTATTGTTCTGAAGCATTTGAAGGGCATCCAAGTTTTGGCATCATTAGATTATTGCCATGGTGCTTAGGCTGCAGATCCTGTACAATAAAGGAGTTTTACTTTATGTTCAATCACTGTGAGCTGTTATCTGTGGCTTTCATCTAGTCTCCATTAATGAAAGAACAAATCATTCCAGGGATTAAAAAGATGTTTGACCATTCAAATACATGCAAAGTGATATGATTTATGAATGAAAGTCATTTTGCAAGCCTGGAATTCCATTTGCTGTGGAATTTCAATTTAACAGTGTGAATCCAGTTAAATCCTGAAATATTAGACTTAAGAGCCCTTTACAGCCAAAGAGCAGGCTTTGTCATACTACATTGCCAAGCTGTAGTGCCTTTCAGATGAAGTTTCCCAATGACTGATATTTCTAAATCTCATTCTATTTCATAAGCAGATGATTATTTATTAATACTATTAACACTGCTGCAAGTAGGCAAATAAACTATTCTCCATGACTTTGCTGATCAAAAAAAAAAAAAAAAGGACTTGAACTGCAGCAAAGAAGATTCAGGTTAAGACTTTTGAGATTAACCACAGAGAGGCCTGAAGAACCTGGGCATCTCCACCACTAAAGACATTCAAGAAGAGTTTAAAGAAATCTATCGCAGCATTGCTTCTGAGGCCTGATGCTGCCTAAAAGCATGAGGATGAACAGAATGACCTCTTGAAATGCCTTCCAAGTGGATTTTCTATTTTTATAGCAAACAAAAGTCCAAGAATTGCTGTTGAAGTATCTTGGCAAGGGAAACATTTTGAATTCACTGAGTCTGCACATGGCATCCTTCAAAGAGAGGGCTGTGGAAGACACAACTGGCACAGCTGTGCAAGCTTAACTGCAGCACAGCCGACTATTGCCAAAGCATTGCATCATGGCCCAGCTTTCCAGCAGTTCCAGCCCTGTGGCAGGTTTTCACCTCTTGGGTCTGGAGGCATCGCTTTCCTTGACACTGCTCCCGAGAAGCAGATCGGGCGGTTTCGCTGAGGGCCGGAAATGTGACAGCAGCTCAAGAATCCTCAACTCCAGGCTGACAAGGTCTTTTGAACTGGCTTGTTTGAAGTGAATCAGGCAGATCTGACACCAGTGCTGAACTCCTGCCCTACTAGCACAACTGAGCTTTTCCCTCTCTTGCATCCTGCCTTGTCCTTTTCATCGCAGACCTATTCATTACTATCTGTTTACCAAAACTGCAACTGCCTTATTCAGAGCTAAAAAGACTTTGGCAGATTAGAGTTTGCATTTTGTCACAGCTGGAGAGAAGCCACAGAATGTTTTTCCAATCTCTCCACCCTGGAAACTGAGGCACAGAAACTATGAAAGTGGAAATCTGGCAGAAAAGCAGAATAAGGCAGTGAGAATGTCCCCAAGTTTTAATTCATACCACTGTCTCTCCTCCTAACATGGTCACACCAAAGAATGAGGGTAAAAGCCCAGATGTTTTGTGCCTGTTTGACCTTTCTGTCCTGCCTTGGCTTTTGGTGGTGGGTAGGAAGCTGTCAGTGTTTGTGACAAATCAAAGACGTGGTTAGGTCTAATTCAAGCTGCTATGGAAAATCTGATGTTGGGGGAAAAAGTAACCTGGACCAAACATACTTTCCACAAGTGAAGAAACTTCTCTGCTAGTGCAGTTAGACATGTGCTTATCATGTGACTGAAGAAGGAAAAAAGAGGCCTGTGCATTTTGAGAGGGCCATGCTGAGGTATCAGATGACCATGGCAAGAGGAAGGACCTTTCCCCCTCTGCATCTGTGGTGCATCTGGCCCTGGAAGGCTGGAGAGATTCAGAACAGCTCTGCCATCACCAGTGGGTGGCTTCCACAGAGGCTGTCAGAGAACTAAATATACCTTGGGTAATGACAGCCATTTAGGTAGAGAGGACATGAACATAAGGTAAATGTTTGGAGCACACAAAAAATAGTGGACATTTTCATTTTAATGAAGGACGTAAAAATGGCATGAATGAGATGAAAATGAGAAGCACAACTTAGGCTACATGTAAATGGAAAAATCCTAACGTTGGCATTGTGGGATCACCTCCTCAGGGTAGTAGTGGAAGCCTATAGTTTAGGACTTGAACAACCAGACAGAGAAGGAGCACGAGGCACTGCATCGCAGGGAACAGTCCTGCCTTTTGCATGGATTATTTGGATTTCCCCTGGCTGCTTTAAGGAAAGTTAGAAGTCATAAGACTCCTTGGCCACCACTTCTCCTTGAGGATCTGAAGGAATGTTTACTGTTGACAGCTCAGCCGAACTGCAGCTTTGGGAATTCTTATCTATCCTCAAATTCTTATCTTTAGTTTCAGTTGTTTATATTTCCTGACTTCCTGTCTACATTGCTTATCCAAGTTTATTGTTCAGTTTTACTATTCCTTGTTTAACAACTGCTCCTTTACACTCAGGAGTTGGCGGTGCTTCAGCAGCGGGTGATTTCTCTGTTTACCACCTCATTCAGGTGTTAGAAGTAATATGCTAACCTTGGAATGGTCTCAACAATTCCAAGATGCAAAGTTTCCCCATACTTTTGCTGTTTCTGTTTACTTCTGCAGTGACCTTTTTGTGGCACAGTTCTGGACTAGGCATGATTATTGCATTTCTCTACTCATGCAATTTTAAGCTTGGGTGTCAGGTTGGGGTTTTTTTTTAATGTTTTTTCCTCTGATCCATCCTAGGCAAAAAAGGGTTAATTAGTCTCAGTAAAACATTGACAGTCACCAGGGACTGCTGCGACTGAGATGAAAAACAAGACTGCACCTGTATGCTGGCAATTTCAGATAGATTCTGGTCAACTATTTTTCTCTAGTGCTTTGTTCTGCCAGCTGCCTCTGTGCTTAGGATGCAGGTGGAAGGATGGACTTTGCTATCTATAAAAAAATTTAATGGTGAAGACCAACTTCCGCCTCACCTCCCTGGGGATCAAAGTTATTGCATTGCCACATAACATGGCAGAGCACAAAACAGGCAACAGGCTGCGCGTGCCCAGCCACCGCCTGGAGGTCTCGACATGAAAGAAATAGCTTGAGATTTTCCCCTCCCTCTCTTCTTTCTTTCCTTTTTGTTTTCCTTTTGAAAGAGACAATGAATGCATGGAAGGAATCCCAAACAGAGTGACTATATGCAGAAGGGACAAGCTGCCACTGGATAACACAGACCATGCAATATCATTAGCGTAGTTCCTCAACAGAGGAGCTGTTGTAGCTCTTCCAATAATCCCATGCAAAGCAAAGTATTGCTCAGGAGCTTGCTAACTGTACAGCTTGATGTACGCTCACAAAGGAAGCTCTCACAGACACCCTATAGATTTATGTCAGAATGTGCTAGTGTATGATGAAAATAAATAGTCCCACCTGCCCGTGAAGATACCTTCATTGCCCATCACAGAGCAGCAGATAACGCACAGACTCTTTGAAGGGGCGAGCTCTATTCTCATGACAATACAATGCTATTAAATAAATCATGTAACGGCAATTTCTGCTTGACACAATGGGAACTTTCTGGGGTTGTGTTACACTTTGTCATACAATAAGGCTCTCCTTGACTTTTTTTGACTGCTGTTGTGATAGAAATAAGCAATAGTTTAATAGAAGTATTAAGAGTTGAGATATTTAAATGTGAGTGAACATAAGACTCGTAGGATAACAGTCTCCATGAAAGGACTTTTAGTAGGATGAAAAACCAAAAATATCCAACAGAAAAGGTAAAGAGTTATGCACTGTTTGTATGGGCTTTGAAAATACTATTAGAAAAAAAAGACATCTGATTTTCTCACTCATTTTCCAATTATATTAACAGATGCTTAATTTAGGTTGTTTTCTAACGCTGTTGTTTTACATCACCACTCTATAAACCCATGCCTTCAAAGTGCCATAAAAAGAGGAAAAAATATAGAAGTTCCTAAATTGAGATCAGCAAGTTGCAGAAGCTGAAAATAACCCTCATGCATATTGCAGTGAGGAATGTGGGGTCTTTGGAGGAGGTATCTGGGTGGTTTGTGGTTTTTTTAATATTATTTTGAGCTGCCTATGGCCTTCTAATGCTAACCTGTCTTTAAGCAGTATATATTTATGTGCAAAATATGGGTAGCTGTCTATGAAATAGCATTTAGTATTAAGAAAAATTAAGAAAATCTCACATCTCAGGACATGCACTAACCCAAAAGGAATGGCTTTCCCTTTTCTCCACCACTGCAGAAAATTCTTAGCTGGTTTGCAGATAGATCTCACCTGTTTCTACAGCAACAGGTACCACCATCTCCTGTGTAATGCAGAATAGAGTAACAGTTGGACAGAGCTCACCCAGTTTAGCATAAACCCAGTGTGCTCCTATGCATCTGTGCTATTTAGACTTTCTAACATGTGATATGAATGCCACATTTAACTGTTTGTAGGAGGGTCTTGCCAATACTCATTTTGCACCACTGGTTTCATACGTAGTCCTGAGACATCACTTTGTCCCATGAGTGTAATGTAATTAATGAATGTTCTTGTAGCCGTGATTGCCTAGGGGTGCAAGTGAGATTCTGTATTCTGCTGTGGGGAAAATAAAAGCCTGTAACACCTTTGCATTAGTTCAACTATTGGTCTAAGAATCTGTAGCAGGTATTCCAGTAAAAGTATTGCTCTGCCTATGATCCTTGTTTAACTCAGTTGTAAAAGAGCCACTTTTTATGATAGCTAACGAGAACTTGCATGTTGCATAGTTTAAATGGTTTTATGAACTTTCTATCCACGCTCTGCAGTTTGATCTTCTGTTTGGCAGGATATTGACATCATTAAGATAAATGACTCACTATTTCTTTTTGTTTTGGAGGGTTACATGAAACAGCTATAGTGATGTTCTTATGCCTCATTGTACATCCAGATGTGTTAGTAATAGCTGATTACTGTCTTACAGACAGGTTGAAGTTAATGTAATGTTTGCAGTCTGTACTTTTTAACACAGGCACTATTTACAAATAGGCAATTTGATGTCATTATGAGCTCATATTTGACATGATTTCAACTTGTTCTCCGATGCAGAGATGCATTTAGTGTAAGTGGTATAGGCCACGTAAAATGTTGGAGCTGAAACCCAAAAACCTCTAATATGTCAGCAAATAATTATAACTGAGGAAAGGGCTACTAGTGCCATAAAAATTAAAAATGTCCATCCGATCCTGGATCCCTGCACAAGCCTATGCAAGACTTCTTGTATAATAAATATCTGGTTAAGTCGTTGCAATAGAACAACATTCAGTAATAACCAAATCCATGGGAGTGTATGAGTAGCACAATGCTGATTTCCCAAAGTGGAATTACATAATGAATCCCGACAGTGACTTAAGGTAAAGGCACTGCCATAGTTCTTGGAACACTTAAAATAGGACCAAATGAAGGTGTTGCATCATTTCCCACGCAAAGGCTGATTTTGTCTGTCAAAAAACAGTACTGCACAACTATTGCATTATTTTCTTTCAACAGTACTCACCTCTGGGGTTTTGCTTAGTATGGGTAATGTGCAAGAGTCTAAGTGATATGAAGCTCTATTTTCTTTCAGTCCCAAAGTACAGGGGTTTCCGAAGTATTGAAGGAGTATATAAGTGCTGAAACAGCACAGGTGTTTCTGAAGTTTCACAGATCTCATCCCTTCCTTTGCTCTATCTGCATTTCTCTTGTAATGCTACTGAACTATTCCAGTAGTCTTAATATGTTGATAGGAGTATGAGGAAAGAATGCTGACCCTCATGATGAACTGACTGCCTAAAATATAAATAACAGTGTGGTTAGTGAAGTTTTGCCTACATTAATATGCTTGTTCACTCTACCTGTGCTTAACTCAAAAGGGCATTCTGCATATCTGTTCAGTAAATGCATTTGCATCTTTTCAATTACTTTGCTTGAATG
Organism: Ceryle rudis; assembly: GCA_033439905.1. NCBI lineage: Eukaryota > Metazoa > Chordata > Aves > Coraciiformes > Cerylidae > Ceryle > Ceryle rudis. Next base: position 117,834 of record JAAGNO010022454.1, read on the forward strand.
TAAAGTGTTGGTGTAAAATGTTGCCCATCTTTTGAATAACCAAAAAGTAAATTATCATTTAAAATATAAATTAAAAGATCATTAAGGCTTGGGAGTGCAGTACTTCAAAGTCAGGGCAGTCAGAATTGAGGTTCTTCATGCAATTAATTCACCCTCTTCTCACTCCCCACTCTTCAGTATGTGCATTATAATATTAATCTTAATTACACATATTTATGTATGTGCACACGCATACACACATTTACATCTGGCTCCTAGTCAGTAGTTCCCATTGCTTCCAGCTTTCCTTTACACCCACCTTGGCAGTACCCCCTTGCATTCATGTCAGGTAACCTCCTTCTTCCCACATAGGCTAACCAAGGGGCAGCCGGAGGCCCCCTTAGGGACAAAGGCAGCTAGGCTAAGCACCGGTGCAACCCAACAGGGCCCGTGTGGGCGGGG
>JAAGNO010022454.1:118284-129994 GCA_033439905.1 Ceryle rudis
CACACCACACGGCCCCTGATGGTGAGGAGCAGGGTCACAGATGGCCAGCTGCAGCCCCAAACCTCATACGGGTGGTGCGTGCTGCCCGGGGGGTCTGTGAGGAGTGGAGCTGACAAACTGGAATGAGCCACTGGTCCTGCTGTGCCTAATGAAATCCCCATAGGGCATGACTTGGTCAAATTTATATGGGTGTTCATAGGAATAAGAGTCACAAATGACACTCCTGTGTAAAATGTCAAGTCCCCGATCTACAGCGTGGAAACAGGAGAGTTTCTTAATTGAAAGCAGTATAAAAATATTTTAACTGGGTATCATGGTTTAACACCAAATTACAGGGGGGAGCCTAAATGGATTTTTAATCACAAGTATATGCAATGCAAAACAAAAAGTCAGTTAAAGTTCATGGACTCAAGCTAGCAGCTATGCTAACTAGGCCTACCACAGCAAGGAGAAACGAGTTTTCCTCAACCTCATTCTCAGAAAGGGCTGAACCGTTTTTGATACAACTTTTTTTTTTTTTTTTCTTCGATATTTCTCTTTATTTGTTTTCCAGTCTAGAGTGTGTGCTTTAGTCATTCTCTTACCTGTGGTTAGTGTTATTCAAAGAAGACACACTCTAACTGAAACTTCGAGTTCCCTGCAGCTAATCCAGTACCACCTTGCTTGTCTGAGAATCCTGAAAATACTTAAACATGTTTTTCAAGGTGGACAAGGCTGCCTTTCTAAACCAAGTGAGAACAAGAAAAAGAAATCTTAACTAAGAAGAGTCTGCTTTTTCATCAGAACTTTGCATATGGCCAACTACCCTGAAATGTGTTGATAATTTAAGTAAATATTTTTCTACCGAAGAACACTTACCAGGTACATTTTTGTCTGAATATCAGCATTTTCGCAGTGGGGAATGATTGTGCAAGACATGTATGAAGATGAAAATGGTCCACTCTTCCCTGTGTACAGGAGGAACATTTGGCTGTGGTGTCGTGTCTGGAGTACAAGTTCTGATTTTTTCAAATCTTAGCAGTAACTTGTGCAAGCTTAAAATAACTAGGGTTCAGACTATCTGTGCTTTGTAATATTTTTAGCAGCTGATAAGTAATCTATGTGTGCTTTCTCACACAACCTAGATGAATGATTCTGAAAATAAAGCTGTGCAATAAATTACATCAATCCTGACGAAAATGCAACAGTTGTGCAGCTCTGAAAGCCCTGAATTCCCAGATATCCAAACCACAGTGTGAGGCCAAGCCTTAACAGGATGTGCTGGAGCCCGTGATTTTTTCGCTCAAACTTTCTAAATCCTCCTGAAGAAGATGGCTGCGACACAAGTTGACCAAGCATGTTGTCCGATCAGCATGGACAGCTGTGGCTTTAAACAATGACAGCCATTGTTAGGTCAATTTTAAAGTAGGTCCTTAAAGTTAATGTGATTATGCAAATGTTGCCCTAACTACCGTGGCTGTCTTATATCCTTCACAAATGACTGCATTGTCACTTTTCATTACGTGCACGCAGTCCTGGTGGTTTGGTGGTATCATTGTATCTCTCGGAAATGGACCATGTAAAGGCCATTCACTGTTGGCACTGCATTGTGCTTTTCCCCAAGCAGACCAACCTTGACCCACAAATGAGGGTGGTAGGGATTTTCAGGCCGAAACCTGCGTGTGTTATTCACATGATTACTCCCATTGACTTAGCTGGAAACCCTTGCATCAGGCACAGAAGAATTAGGTTAAAACATGGTTGTGAAATTAAGTCCAGTCCACTCGAAACTCTAAACCTCTGACAACCTAACTTCTAAGATAAATGATTCTGTGTGAAATCACTTGCAACATAAATTTTAAAAATAATCCATTATTCGCAGGGGAAAGGAAAACGCCTTGGACAACTTGAGTGTATGTCCATGATGTCTTTATTATTACTATTAATTAGATTTTTATGTTGAAATACCCTTTTTCAGAAATCTGTGATCACAGATGAGGACGCTGAGAGATCTCAGGATCCATGTGTTCTGGAAGGTGGCAGATTTCAGACGACTCATCAGTTAAGGGACATGACTGATTTCAGACTCTTGGTTGCATTGCTTTCAATGAAAACCAGTGACTTGCAGTTTCAGTTCTCATCACAGAAGATGTTCTCACAGCAACCTCTTGTTTGGATCGTTTTCTCTTTTTCTGAGTGCGGAGTCTGATGTTTGTCTGAATTTTGTCCTTTACGAATTTTGTTCTGGTGGCCAGAAGTCTCCGTGACCCAAGTGCACGATATACAGCCTGTGATAGATTCGGACTGCTGGTTGGGATTTGGGCCTCCTCAGTAAAAAGTCTTTACTTATTTGTAATAGAATAAATATATATATAAGGAGTGTGTGCATATATAAAGAAATATATGGATATATCTGCATGCACTTAATGTAAGTAAATATAAAGGAAAATCATTTCCTTCCAGGGAAGTCAATGCTTCTCCTTTGTTGACTTGCAGCAGCTCTCGAAAGAATGTAAATTTCCTTGGGAGTTTCAAGGACTTTAAAACTGCAAGGGCAGGACACTGTGTGGTTCGGTTGTGTTATTCTACATGTAGCATGTCATAACAGCTTCATCACTGTAACACCCAAACACTGCTCCAGAGCTAGGGTAACCTTTGCTGGCCCGTGTGCACAGCCAATAGAAATCTGAAAAGTCCAAACCTACTTGTGTAGTGGTCAGGCTCTTCTTCTTCCACAAAGCCTGGTTCTTCTGGGAAGTTTGGATTAGAGTATGAGAACTTGCTTTGGCATAGCAAGACTGAAGCTGTAGCACACTCTGCATCAGCTTCAAGAAAGAACAGAAGCATGTATGGGAGGTTGAGCCTTCTGAACAACTTCCTGTGCTCTAGACAAAAGTGGATTTCTGTTATTGGAAATCATTTGAAAAAAGTCAGTTATGGGTGTTAAAGAGGAAGGAAGAAGATCTTGTACCACTCTGACAGGAAGGCAAACCAAGATGTCATTTAAAATTTTAGATTTGATCCATTCAAGTTATCACATCAAACCCTAGCTGCTCCATTGATCAATTGCCAGAGAGTATGGTAACAGGTATTGTTTAGATGTCAGACAGACAGCATAGCAAATGTCAGAAGTGACAACTTAACAATGGGCGGGGGGGGAATCCATTAGCTTATTTTAATCATCATGCAAGTGACTTTGCTGCTTTATGATGCCCGTAGCAAAATCACAGGGTAGGTGGGTGTCAGGTTGACTCCTCTCTTGTGGCAGCGTGGGCTTTTTTTGCGATCCAAACAGCAGCTACGACAACTGGATGCAATGAAAGTGCGCGCTAGGAAGTGATGGGTTTTAGAGCGGTGATGGAGGGGTGACTATCACATCAGTTCTGCAGCTTATCACCATACGAACTGTGTTTGTATTTGTTATGGGTTTTCTGTTAGAGGATGTGGCCACAAATCAGAGGTTGGCGAGGAGAGGAGTACACTTAACCTCTTTGATCAGAGAAAGTTAAGTGTGTGTCTGCATCGGTGCCACTCAAGAGGTCTCCCTGTGTTGCTCCTGGAGTGCCACTCTAGGACCTTCATGGGGCAACAGGATAGCTCATCCCTATTCTGGGCAGTCAGGAAGTTGCTGAGAGGGTGCTGAAGCTGATCATAATGTCCCCATTTCTGGTGGGCCTTCCAGCCTGTGGCAAATCACCTCCAGTGAAAGGCTTTTGTGCATAGGTAGAGCTTGACTGGAGGTTGTTACTTGAGATACAACCAGAACTTGCTTTTCAGTAAAGGTGATCCTGAACCTGGGTGTAACAGGCCACCATCAAGAGTGTGCAGGGGCCTCTCCTGAGTGGGAATGGCAGGAATCCATCACCTGTGGGCAGGCAAAAAAAAGCAAAGCATGGGCTTGGTTTTATTGATGTCATGGAGATTGGTAACTTTCCTCAAACAATTTTCAGTGGGTTTTGGGCCAGACCCCATCAAGGGTGTGTGCCTTGGTAAGACAAAGCTGAAGCCTCCAGAAGCAGGTATGAAGACAGAGGAGACGGTCAGGAGGATGAGGAGAGCAGAAAAGAAAAGCAAAATATCATCTCTTTTTGTTATTTCACTGAAAGATATTTCAGGCCTTTGACTGGAGCAAATCACAGCTGTTTATTTAATTCTCAGGTGCAGCGAGGCTCGGCTGGGCAGGTAGAAGCTATAACCCCGTGCAGATTTCCATTTCCCTGCCAGAAGCACAGGCTACCAGCACCTTTATCTGCACAGGAAGGCTGAGATGGCACCTCTGAGGTCTCCGTCTTGAGCTGGTAGGAACACAGATACCAAAACACCTCGCTTAGTCACGGCCTCCCTTCGCCTTCAGATACCTCCTGTGCTGATGTACGCTGATGAGAGAGTTAATGAAACATTAGAGGCAGCGGGGAGAGATAGGGGCGGGCAGGAAAGCACACCTGCAGGCACACTTTCAAGACTCTCTTGGGGCTGACTTTATCGGGAGGGCCACGGCTCACAGCTGGGCCGGCAGGAACCGGGAGATGCAGAGGTGGTCTCTATGGTTAGCGTAGAAACCTGTCTGGGGAGAGCTTCCTGAAACTTTCTTCTTTGCCGGTTGTGAGGGCTTCTCTGACAGATGCGTGCACAAGAGAGCATCTTGGAGCTGTAGTGACGGGTAGTAATTTAATCGAGTAGTAAAAGTTGTTTCCCCATGAAATGGAATTTCCTCAGCTGTGAGTTGAGCTAGTCTGTAAACGCCAGTCTGTGCCATCCGAGAAGCGGGTGCTCTTTAAAAAAAAAAATCATTTCAAATGGGCAATTGTTCCAAAACTCAGATGGATTGGAAAAAATGCCTCGTAGAAATGTCATGCATCAAGAGGGATAATGAAAAAAAACCCAGCAATCTGATCACAAATAATTTATGGAAAAATAATAGCAGAGTGAATCCATTTTACAGGGATTCCATGAGCTGTATAACCACTGCCAGCTTGCAAACATGGCTGAAGGCAGAATTTGGACTGCTATGGTCTGTCTTCATTATCTTACCCGCATCAGTCACTGAGAGAAAAAAAGTCACAAAAAAGTTTATGCTGCTATTAAGGTCTTCAGTAACAATTGCTGAGACATCAAAGTCAAGTTCAAAGAAAAGAGGCAAACAAAAGGAACAAATACATTGGTCAGGAAACATGACTTCTTTCTGGATTAAGACATTAGCCTGGTGACTGAAAGATGTGGCCAGTGTCTTTCCTTGGCCATACAGGCAAAACACCACCATTGCTCCTGAGCAACGTGTGGCTTATTGACTGACTCCACTCATGCTAGGGATGAAGGACACAAGCAGGATGAAATCCAATGCCTCAAAATCGTTCTTACCTGAACTGAAATATTTTTAATATGTACTTTTTAAAAAAAACCCCACCAAACAAAACAACCAACAAACCAAAAAATTCAAAAGCATTTTAAGTACATTTCTAGGAATAAGGGTTTTTTTCTGTCCTTTGCCATCATCCGTGTCTCAGATGAGGGCTGACATAGAAGTACAGTTAAATGTGACAGGAGTAAGAGGAGGTTATGGTTATGATGCTCTGTTGACAAACCTACAGAAACACCCATTGCTTATGAGCCTGACTCTGTGGGCTTGAGGGAAAGCTGATTGCCATTGACTTAGCTGGCCTGGATAAGGATCAGCAATGCAAATACTGAGAAAAAAACTTTTCTTTGGGCCTTTTTGAAGGCTCACTGTGCTACAGAATATTCAATGCTGTGCTCTGTGCTTTACCCTCAGTAGACTTTTTTTTTTTGGCTCCTAACTACAAAGTCTTGCTCTTTCATTCAAGCTGTACTGTTTTTTCCCAAACCAGTCCAAGCTTTGGCATTTTATCAGCTGAGGCTTATAGCTGTTACATAGGTCAGACCAGCAGGATTTGAACCCCCTGGGACTCTGCATAGAGTATGCTTTACTGAGGAGAGCTGGAGAATTACAGGGTCTAGCTGGGAAACACCTCTTGCTCTGGTATTTTCCTTTATTTGTGCCCTGGCTCCTTTGCCTCTTCATTTTTAATTAGTGGCACATGCTGAAATGATAATTTAAATTCTTTTCAGAAATCAAAAGAATTCCCACTGACAACATTATTAAGTTATAATTACAGTGAATAAAAAGGTTAATAGGAATTTGAGCCAAATATCTACTCTCCATTAAATGAGAACTTGACTGAACCTGTTTTCCCTTCATTTTGGTAGGTTACTCTAGGTTTAAATGGATCCTGGATGGCCATACACCTGTGCAAAGGGGCACTGCAAGGCTAAATAGCCATCACCAAGACAATTTACACGGACCCGTCTCGGGATAAATCTTGCCTGACCAATGCTTGAGATGGAATTGAACAGACAGGTAGGACTTCTTTGGGACCTCTAAAGAAAGATGTACATTTCAGACAGTAAGCAGAGCACGGTCACGTGGGTGTATTTGTGTGAGAAAGACATGTAGGAGGTGGCACTTTGGTGCAAAGGAAACTTAGCGACTATTGTTGGGGGAAGAATAATCAGGCTCCTGGGCTACAGCATTCAAACAAAGCCTCTTCCTTTGCTCATGCTGAGCGCCACATGCATGCAGAAACATATGCAAATCAGCTTTAATCTACTGAGTGTTTTGCATTTTCAATGAAATGAGAAAAGGGAAAAATAAACATTTTCCTCTGTATTAGCTCTAAGTGTGCCCATCAACAAGACAATTATTGCAATGGTTTTGCATGTTAAAAATGGGTTTTAAAGCAACTGAAGGTGTAGGGAAAAAACCCCAATCCTTATGCTGGGCACCTGCAGGGTGAGCCTCTGTGTTTCCCGGCACTGCTCCGCACCAGGAGCTAGATAATGATCTGTTTAAACTCAGCCACGCTTGGTGCAGCTACAGCTGGAGCCCTACAAGGCAAGAACTTGGCCTTGAAAGCCTGTTGTAAGCTTAGTGTTTCTTTTTCCCGTTTTTTTTTTTCTTTTTTTTTTTTCCTTTTTTTTTATTTAAGCTGTAATGCATTGCTTAAGCTGTGGCGTGCCTCAAAGGCAGACCTTTCCCTCTTCCCAAGTTGCACCCCATCAAGTCCCACAGTCCTCCCTCGCCTCTTGCACAAGTGTTTCTACGGTGTGAGCCTGCAGCCTTTGCAAAGGCGACAGCTCCCACAGACTTCCCCTTCTCTGCCATCTATACCCAGCATTGAAGTCATGCCTGAAGTAACCGCTGCAGAATTACCTCAGGGCTGCCTCTCCCCCAACCCCCCAGTTTGGGAGAACCCAAACCACATGTGGGGCATAGATGGGAAACACAGGCAAAACTTGGAGGGAGCTGCTGCAAGCACCACTCCCTTCTCACACTGAAAGCCAAACACACACAAGAAGGGACCTTGCAGACAGTGGAAAACGTCTTTTTGCTTCTCCTTTTCTGTGCATGGCATGATGTGAGGGACAGTTTGTGGCTTGGGCTGGGAGGACTCAGGACACTGGTGAGGAAGGAGTAAAATTGACTGGAAGGTGCTTCTAGGGGCTTTCAGCCCATATGGGATGGCTACACAAGCTTGGAAATCAGAATAATACCTCCACGGAGATGAAGTGTGCTCTCAAAAGTATGTCTGACTTCGAAGTACTTGCACCAACTTAAATTTCAGCAAATAATTTATTTTCAAGCTACTAAATAAAATGCAATTTTTTATCCCAGTAGGCTGCACCTTTTTTGTTTTGTTTTTGTTGGCACTTGGTTTTACTATCTAGCATTCCTGGAGCTGAACATCCTCAGCACTTACACAGCTTGAGGCTCTGCAGGTCTGCCCAATTATTTGCTGTGCAATGTAATGCTCCAGGTTTTGAAGTATATTCTCACCTCTGGTTTCTTCAGACAAACACGAAAACATCTCTTCTACAGTATAGGAAATCCAGAATATTTTGCTCTTATATTTTGCAGGTTCCTGATCTGATGGTCTTAGATGAAGAAATAAATTATCCGGGATCTCGGGAGAACAGCAGTTTTGCACAAGAGGTGCAGAAAGCCTCCCACTGTCTTGAAGCTGACCTGGACTTTGGTGTCACTAGAAATGTGCCTCGAGTCCAGAACATGCTCAATATTTACTGGTTTGTGCTGTGCTCCTTCCACTTCCTTAATAAATGAGAACTGAAGATGCTGAGTCTATTTATGGTGTGCAAAACTCTATTCCTTACTTACCTAAGTATGCTAGGAAAAAACCTTCTTGGCTTGATTGTTGCCTGTAACAACACAGCCAAAACGCTAAAGACGAACAAGATCAGGAGACCATGCAGGTTTAAGTAAAAAAGAACACACTTTATTTATCTACAAGGCAGTACATTGTCGTATAAAAAATTAAGTGCAGATGAAGCTGCACCAAATGCTATTAAGGCAGCAAAGTCAGAGGCTGTTATAAAAAAAACCCCAACAATACAAAAATAAAATAAAATCAGTGTTTTGCCATATCGATAAAGATTTGGTATGGCAGTACAAAGAACCATGTATTTCTAAGAACCTGATTCACAAGACCCAAGTTAGGGAACAATTAGCTAGACATGGAACAAAACAGACAACATGAACAAGACAGTGTTCTCCCAAACATAAGAAGGTGCAATGCATGCTGTTACAAACCAATGAGGAACAAAACAACACATCCAGACAAAAAAAAAAAACAAAACTAAAAATAATCTCCCAGGAACAGTGTTCAAAAAATATTGCTTATAAAAAAAAGGGGGAAAATATATAAATGATGTAAAAAAACTTAAAATAAAAAGGTCTGAAATGCTAGTGCATAGTCAATTAGCTAACATCAACATTTGTTTTCTTTCCATATAAAGCTCTACTGCTCCTTTTACACTAGCAGCATGTCTACACGCTAAGGTCTGTAGCAGCAAAACACAGTATTCATTTGGCATTTACAAAATTAAATTACTGGATAAAAATATAATTTTTCTCATAAATCTATGTTTCATACAGTAATATTTTTTAAAGCAAGCTAATTACGCCCCCCCCCCAACAGAAACACACAATGTGTAATGGTCTAGAACCATAACAGAAAAGTTTTTCAAGAGGCATGTATGTTTGAGCAATCATGATCTTGACCAGTTTTCCCCCTTTGCACAGACTAATGTTTGTAGTAATGCTTTTCACTTCAGTATTTTACACCAATGCACTTTGTTCAGTGATTTAAAATACATCTGTTTGAGTACCTGCTCTTTTATTATTAAAAAAAAAAAAAAAAAAAAAAAGAAAGAAACAAACCAACCCCAACCCTTGGATATCCCATCACTGAAATAACAATACTGGTGTATTAGGTCTGCTTGATCTCAAAAAGTACAAGAAAAATTATCTTTAGCATTAAGTCTGCACTTAAGATCATTAGTTACTGATTCAAACTTAATACCTAATAATTTAGGCAAGTATCATTAAAAAAAAAAAAAAATCCTCTTAAGTTGGGTGAAATCCAACAAGAATATATATGCTGAGTGTCTAAATGCACTTTGTGCTGCTCCCAACTGTTGTACCACAACAAAGATAGGCTCTTCTCCCATTCACGAAAAGTTCTCATGCAGAGAACAGGAATTCCCAGTGGAGGTGAAGTGTTCTCAATACCATAATGCTTCTCTGTCCGTCGACCCTTTCACATCACCAGAGTCCGAGTGGGGAAGGAGGCCATGTACTTGCGCGCCTGATCTGTCAGGGCCATCTGATCCTCGATCTTCCCACAGGACGCCGACTCCCAGGCATTGTTCAGATGCTAAATTAGAAGCAGGCAGAGAGATTTGGGGTGAACATCATGTGATTTATTCGTAGTCCCAGCCAAAGCCAGGCCCGCTCACGATGAAGTGCTGCATGAACACGCAGCACGATGTTGTTGCATCTCCAGAGAAATTGAAATCTCAACACAACTGGCAAAAAAAATAACGCCCCCGCTTCTCAGTTAGTGACCAAAGGGGTGGGCAGACCAGATGACCTGCAGAAGGGCACACCACAAAAGCCAGGATCCAAACCTCCCCACTTTTCACAGAATCACAGAATGGTAGGGACTGGAAGGGACCTCTGGGGATCATCGAGTCCAACCCCCCTGCCAAAGTAGGTTCAGCTAGGGCAGGTTGCACAGGAACAGATCCAGGTGGGTTTTGAAAGTCTCCCAGAGAAGGAGACTCCACAGACTCTCTGGGCAGCGTGTTCCAGTGCTCTGTTACCCTCAGGAGTGTAGAGGTTTTTCTTGATGTTTAGGTGGAAATCCCTGTGTTCCAGTTTGTATCTGTTGCCCCTTGTCCTGTCAGTGGACACCACTGAAAAGTTTTCTCTCAAACAATTTAGTTTCTATGAGGCTGTATCTATAACCTGGCCTTTAATCCTTCCCTTCCGTGAAAGGTCTAAAAAAAGAGAATTTTCTTGCAGGTAGAATTTACAGTCAGCAGGGCACAGGCAGGCTAAAGCTCAGTTACATTGTTCAGTGCTATGACCACACAGCAACTCCTGCCAAACCTCCAGTCTAGAAATACAAGCTGCTCTGCCCCTGTGTTCCCTGAATGAACCTGACGATCCTGACAACCTGACCACAGCTAACAAAAAGTCCTGCGCTCGAAGCTGCTTTCACCTGTGTGCAGCGATTAGCACATGCCCATCAGCAGAGCTCCTCTGGCAAAGGATGGGAGAGAGGGGGAGACTCTCAGCAGAACCATCATTGTAATTATCATGTAAGCCATTTCACTTCTTGTGGTATTTATGGAGGTTACAGACACCATTTAGTATAATGTTAAAGTGAGATAAACATATCTGCAGAGGGCTGTGCGCGCTGTATTTATTTACTCACTACACATGTGAGATGTTTCTCATTGCCTAGAGCTATAAACAGTAATGAAATTTCAAAGCACCTGGAATTTACCAGTATACAAACACATCTACACAAACTTTTTTTTTTTTCCCTATTGAACTCTTTCACTTACTCAGTGTGTCTGCTTTTCCACACTGAGGTATTCCCTAAGGCCTGAATAAAAACTCTACTATTATATAGAGCTAGTTGTACAAATACCCTGCATCCCCAAAATGTACACAACTGTGCTCAACAGAAAGCTGCCTGCTAGTGAGGGGATCCCAGTTCTGCTGAACATTGACAAGTTCTATGCCTAAGATCCACCAAGAAAGACAAGTCAGGAGAAGCCCTTCTCTATTTTCCGCTGCTTCCGAAAAGGATCATCTTGGCAGTTCAAGATCTACAATGCTCAACAAGAAGGCCAAAGCCTTCCTAATATCTAGGATACTGAGTGAAGTATAATTAGTGGATTGCAAACCATCTGCTAAGAGCAGAACTGTTCTGGCGTGCCCACAGCTCTTTATGCTGCTCCTTTTAGTTGCTAACTGTGCAAGAGGATCCTTAAATTACTCTCTGGCCTGAATGGTTAGAGAATGCTCTTCTGACTGTACACAGTGTTTATCCAGGACATACAGACAGTAAAAGGCTGGGCAACCTAAGAAATACAAGTAATTTCTTATAACATGCCCTAATCAGGACACTGGTACAGACAGAGGGACTGAGGTTCCCTGCCTTAGAGCGCTTACAGTCTAAAAGGAACATAACCTTAAGTAAGTAGCATGGCCAAGATGAGGGCAAGCATGTTTGTCCTCTGTAAACTTCTGCTGGTCTTCCCTAGACACAGCTTCCTCTCCTCTCCTCTCCTCTCCTCTCCTCTCCTCTCCTCTCCTCTCCTCTCCTCTCCTCTCCTCTCCTCT
>JAAGNO010022454.1:130094-154064 GCA_033439905.1 Ceryle rudis
CACCTCGTGTCCCCTCCCCTCCGCTCCCCTCCGCTCTCCCCCGCCCCCGGCCCCTCCCCTCCCCTCCCCTCCCCTCCCCTCTCCTCCCCTCCCCCTTCCTCTCCTCTCCTCCTTCCTCTCCTTCTTCCTCTTCCTCTACTTTTCCCTCTTCCTCTCCTCCTCCTTCTCCCTCTTCCTCTCCTTCTCCCTCTGGATCTCTCATCTCTAGACAAGTTCCAAATGTTGTCTCTGCTCCTGACCTGCTACCTTATTGTAGGTAAAACCACTGAGCTTCAGTGGGAGTTCCCTGTGAGAAGAACCAGGTCAGGCCTCAAATCATTAAGATTCTGCACCTTTTGTGGCAAAGTTGCATATGTGAAGCGAACAAACAAGCCATACACCTCTCTTCTACAGTGGTTCAGCCTGGGCTGGCTGTATACCTTGTGCTGTGGCTCAGCCTAGGGCACATGCCACAGCCAAAAGCAGGTGTGACATACTTTCTGCATTAGACATGCACGTGACATGCCACAGCTTCTTTTGTGTTTTGCTTAAACAGCTTCCAGGGCAACTTTTTCAAAGGCACCTACATCAGCTGGGAACCTACAGCCTCCTGTTGATATTCAGTGGGACTCGGGCACCTGCGAATATTTTACCCTATCATTTTAGAGGTATTTGCATCAGGGACCAAATTAGTATCTGGCACAATGCCATCGATTTTACTCAGAAGTCAGATTTGGTCTGTACACCTCAAAAGCAGTTGGTAGTTCTAGAATATTCGTAATTTCCAAGGACAGAAGTATGTCTATCTGGTATTTCCCTGTGATCCCCCACAGCTTCAATGCACTGGTCTAGAAATGAGAGATCAGCAGTCCACTAGATAACTGAAAACATTTAAGGAAAAGTCCACCCATCACATCATATCGATTTTTTTAAAAACAGAAGTAACTTCAGGCAAGGAGTGTCCCAATTTCATAAATTAGGTTTAATTGTTAGTATCTACACTGAACTCTTTGTATTAACAGCCATGTGCTTAGAAAAGAAAAAAAATAATAAAAAAATCTGTATCCTGGTATCTCCAACATCTCAGCAGGCTGCTACATGTCACTCATTCCACTGAAAGCCTGGTCTGCATTTACCCTGATGTCAGAAGCTGCTCAGGCAGGCAGTAACCCTCTGCCCTCCCTTCGGGCTCAGCCACCCCAGCTCCCCGGGGAGGCACTGGGCAGCAGACACAACAAGAGACAGGAGGATCAGCTAGACCCCTGACTTGAGCCTGCTAAAAACCAACTTATTCAAGTTCTGCTGTTGAGACAGTGTGGGAGAAGCTCCCCACAGTTTCAACCCTTGTAGCATTTCCCCAGAAATACGCTACACTTTTTTTTTCCTCTTAAGACAAATTTATAAAAAAGAGACTAACTTTGGAGTCTCACTGACAGTGGTGAGAGCTTTGATTCAATAAAGAAAGCAGAACTTAACACAAAGTAGTATATTTACTAAGACAACTTTCAATTCGATCCTGGGTAGCTCAGATAACTTTTAAAGTGGGTAGTTTTAATAAACATTTTCTTTCTCAAGCTTTGGCTCTCAAGAATCAACACAAAACAAAGCACAATGCCCCTGCCTTGCCAGCCCTGCAGCACAGCACCGGAGGCACATGTGAAAGTCATCCTGATGCAAGAAGTTTTACTTCCCTTCTTGGCATGGAGCACTGCGTGCCACAACCCAGGCGGAGCACCTTGCTGGGTCTGGGCACACATGGCTACGGGATCCCTTAGTAAAAGGGGAGAATCACACCACCTCCTTCCACATCAACAGTGCAGCAAGTATTGACAGGGCTCTGTCAGTGCCCCGCAGAAAGCAGCACTTAGCAAATGTGTCAAAGAGAAGAGACCTGGGCAGACAGCTACCTGGGCAGAAAGCTAGAGGTGTGCAGGAAGACAGCACAGAAGCCCAAGTCAGACCACTCCTTTTCAGAATGCTCACTGTATCTCCTCTATCACATTTAAAGTTCCAACTCTGCAAATCAATGCATGGAAACACAAAAGTTTTCTAACTAGAAGCTAAAAGGCCTGACCCAAACCCACTGAAACTGATGGCCTTGTTTTCATCGATTCAGTGGATTCATCCCACTTAAATTCAGCCATCTAAGAGTGAGGTGTTCATTTTGGTACCTAAATCCCTAGCCAGTGGGTAAAGAAAGGGAATTCCACAGTACAATTTTTTACACATACATATTTTATTGCCTCAAAAAGCAGGAGACTACCCCTAGCTTTTCTGTCAATTAAAAGAATTTAGTAATTTTCTGTTGGTATCTCCAGCTGTTATTTTCTGTTCCACAAACAGTAATTTTCTCTCTTTAAGTTAAAACAGGGAGTGGGAGGGAGAAGAAGGTATACTACTATGAGTTCCCAAATTACAGACCCATGTTACAATTCCAGCTATGTCATTCTCCCTGGCTTTTTTTTTTTTTTTTTTTTTTGTAATCCTACCAGCACATCCTTCTCCTGGCAGCAAAAGTAGCTCACTTATCCTGTAATGTTCCTTCAACTGCCCTCAGGCAGATGTGAACTGTAAACAAACTGTCAAAGCTGTAACTGGGATATCCAGTTAAAGCACTTTAAATAAAAAAATTGGGCCATCTAGAGAAAACAGACCGGAGTAAGGAAAGAGAAGAGTGGAAAGGTGCTTTTCTAACAGAGCTAGTGCTTTTGCACTCAAGAGCCTGGACTGCTTCTTCTTGTGCTGCCTGTCTGAGAAAGCTCCCGTGTTACAGAATCTTGTGTGTTAGGAGTGGATGCCAAAATCAAACACCACTGTAGTCTTGAAGTACCAAGCTCCCAAACTGATGGAAGTGTAGTAAAAATCTTTGGGCAAAGATCTGTGTCAGAAGATAGATTTTAGATCTCTGCTATGCTGGCAGGTGTATCTTCAGCAACTCCAACAAAGTTACCGGTGCACATTCCCATCAATTTACCCAAGTTGTTTTATTTAAAACCAAAAAGTAAAAATGTTTAAAATATTTAGAAGGCTCAGACTATTAGAAAGCATCTTATCAAGTTTCTCTACTGCAAAAAGGTGGAGTTCTTGCCAGTTTTCCCTGAGATAACATGATATGGGTAATTTGCAGAATACACTGCTGAAAAGAAGGCTTGTAACAGAAATGCAGTACTCCTTCCGAAACAGTCAAACAATCCATGCCCTAAACAAAGGAATCTCCTAGCAGAATACAAAGCATATCACATAAAACAGTACAGCTTTCTAATCTGTAGGGATGTGGAACAAAAAGAAGCCCTTTTACTTTTCAATACCATACAGCAAAAGACTAATTAAAAACAGAAGTGATCATAATGAATTCTACTCCATTTGCTACAGCAGAACACTGTTTCTGCTCCTGTTACTAGTTCTTCTTTGGGGCATGGGACAGCCTTCTCCTAAACCATCAGGCTTTCCCAGTTGCTCAGAAATACCAATTGCTAAATGTGAGAAAATAAGTTGGTCCAACTTTTCAGCTTTTACTATAAGCCTGACACCAGAGATAGAAAGAGCGCTATGGTGGTGCTTTTAAGAGCTTAACCCTGAAGCCCTTACGCAGACACAACTCCTGTTTGAGAAGTATGAGCTTTCCAAGATTAATGGAAGAGATACAGCAACGGACTAAACACCTACAAATCACATATTCAGTCCCTTTCTAGTTTTGTCCTTAAGCAGTATTTCTTATTCACAGGTCAGAACAGATTGCTGGAAATGGCTGATAGTTAGGCTGTCACTTCTTTCTGGAAGACCATTGCCTACTTGGGGCAGCTGTAACTCCTGATCTGTTTGCAACCCAAATTCTGCTGCCCTGAGAGGAAAACATGCAGTGACTGAACTGTAAGTTCCAACCTTCTTTTACTCCCTCAGCTATGCCAAGCACAGACAGTGATGAGAGAATGGACAATACAAATGATGGAAACCTGCAGGGCTACCTTCTCTTGCCGTGCAAATCTTAAACCTTCCAGGAATCGAGCACAGCGTGCTTCTGCCTCTCCCTTGATTAAACAAAGAAGAGTATGAGACTTTGGGATCTTCCTGTCCCCAAAAAGCCATGGAGGAAAACCAGAGAAAGTCTGCTGCTGCAGAAGAGCACGCTGCCTCGCCTATACATTTCATCTTACAACCAGCTGCAAATGAATTCACTTTCTAAACGGAGAAAATTAAGCTTAATGACAGCTCATACTCTTCAAAAGGTTAACCAAGTAACTGTTTTAAAATCCTTTAAGCTTACTCTTTAAAGAAAATGGTTACATAAACCGCTGAAAGTCAGGAAATTCGAACTGAAACGTGTCAGACTGTGGTTAAAAAATGGAAAGTGACAGGAGCTAGGGGTTGAAGAACATTCTCTTTAGCTCGCAGGGCTTCTACCTTGTGTTGTTTCCTTTGTTACTGGGGGAAGAAGATATCAAAGCAGCGCTATTTTCTTAAAAGGTTCCATTTCATGGTGTCTTTTGATAGCCTGCAGGGTTAGGTGGATGGTCTATGATTTAGCCTACTTTTCTATCTGTTAAAATGTCTACGTTAGGATAGTCTGCATTATGTACTGCTACCGCTATGGAACATAATGTGAAATAAAACCTAACTTTCACACAGGAAGGGCCAGAAACACAGATTTTACCTAATCTCTTAAGAGGCATTGTTCAAGCAAATGCTTGGTACAGATAATTAGTTTGCATCAATAATGGCTTTATATAAGGGTTTCATATATTATCTCAAAATCTTAACCCCTGGAGAGGTTCCTAGTGAGGTCAAAAACTTCCAACAGTGAAACTAAGTATTGTTTCAGTGACAAAAAATACAGGTTGTCTCTAATTCCACCAATATAAAGCAGAAGTATTTGTGATCCACGCAGTGGAGTGTAAGAGTAATTCCACCCCAAGGCAACACATGAGTTTGGTGAGACATTTTCTATTCCTGCCAGTAAGAGAATACCCAATACACAACTGTAGGATTTGCAGGACAAAAAAGCTGGCTCAACCTTCATACCTCACTATAAAGATCCCACACAGAGCTGCCTTTACATCCAATGTTTTACAGTGAGTTAACCAGGGGACCAAATGAAGATGAAGCCCAAACTCTTCTTGGGTCTACACAAGTTTCTTCTCCCATTGCTCTAATGCCACACTAACACCACCATATTCCCAGCGCAGTTATATGCAGCTATCTGACCTCACATGCCAAATGATGCAACATGCTATTCCTCCCAAGTGAGGGTGAATCATTTTTCTGCTATCTGATATAGTCATCAACTATTATTTACAAAGATGCATACTATCAGTCATGTATTCAAAATGCAGTACAAAATATCCTTAGAGTTTGTTTTGAACATTTGTTACTCTTGCCTCATTCGAATTTAACAGCAAAACAATAAGCAATCAGGCATTTTTTGTGAGTTTATTGCTAGGGAAGTACCTCTTTCTTTATTTAAATGCAGTGCAAATTATAAAGCAATGGAATATACTGCAGGCTGGTAAACATACTACTGCCCTCTTATGTAAGTTCAAATTTAAAATAAAATAGTATTTTAGGAACCAAGGATATTAAAAAAAAATAAAAGAAAATAAAGCAGTTTAGCCCTCCCTTTCTTTCTTTCTTTCCTTCTCTCTTCCCTCTCCATGCACACATCCCAAGGAGCAGAGAGTGCTGTAATTCTCTACTTGGACTGAAGTCAATGAGAATTTGCCTAAGAACAGTTGGATCAGGCCCAAAATATTAACAGCAGCAATGTAAACATATGTAGACACAATTAAATTTCACCCAGATGAATTCCCTCTTGTTTCATATCTACCTGCATGGAATCAATGCATTTAGTCCAATGTTTGTGTGTGCATCTCTGTGTGTACATGTATGAGGGCAATGTACCAAACCATAAACTAGAACGTGTAGAAAGAACAGAACAAGAACATGCTAAAAAACTTATTTTGTACAAAATGCTACCTGTCAAGATCAAGAGCACACACTAACGTTTTCAACTCTTTACACCCTTCAGACATGCTGTGTCCTCATCACACGTTTGTCTTCAATGGGACAGAGAGAGGAGAAGCACTAGGGGCAGAGAAGCAGCAGTTTATGGTGTGGAACAGCCGCGTCCTTTCTGAGCTGCATGGGGCCAAGCTCTCCTCTGACATGAGGCCAAGCAGCCTCACTCGGAATGTACAGATTCTCCCTTTTAACCATGACACTAAGTCCAAACCAGAGAGCACGGCGATCAGCAGACAACACCGCGTTGTTATAAAATGTCTCTATTTCCTTCTGAAAAAGCTTTCTATGACACCGTCACAGAAACCTCTAGCCTCATTAGGATTACATTTGAGCTGAAACACTCAATGATTCTTCATCAACAGAGAGAATAACTGCTTCACCAAGCATGTGCATAAATTCATTTGTTTGGGTTTTTTTACAACTGCTTTGTCTTGAAAGACAACACTTTTTAAACACTGAGATGAGTTGGAAAACCCTTTTCAACTCAGTTCCTACTTAAGGAAAAATCCTTTTTATCCAAACAATGAGACTTTTAACACACTTTTCCTGAGCAAGGACTAAAGAATGGGATTCAGAACGGCCCACAAACTGACTCGTGTAAACTTCCTGAATAAAATCAGCATGAGTGAGGAGAGAAGGTTAAACAAGCCCTTTCATTTACAGCAGCTTGTAAAGAAATTATTTTTAGATAGCAGGCAACATAACACTGTTATGCCAAAGATCGAAAGATCCTACTTTACAGTCACCTCAGATGCTTCTTTTTTATTAACAGGCAGAGTGCAAGCAACTACCACTGACAGGACAACCCACAACATACTCTGTTTAGCTACCTGAAAATGTTGCCCTAAACCTACAGAGAAGCCTGGAGTTTGGCAGGGGAACACGGTCAGATGTCAGCATACTGGCAAAACAGTGGGGCTGAACACGTGGGGAACAGAAGCCTCTTCCCGTGCACCAGCCTGGGAGCTCCAGAGACTCCCCTGCAAAGCTGGAGCCCTGGGTTCCTTTGCCATGAAATGATCCGAATCCAGTCCCTACGTAACTGCCCTAACCCAGGGGCAGTAGATCTTCAAACCCTCCTCTCAGCCACCTACCACAGTGCAGGTGAGCAACACGGTCCACGAAAAGAGAGCAAATAAGCAATAGGGAGTGTGTCTTTGGCCCCTCCGGATACCCGAATGCAGAGGGGAGACAGAGTCCCCTCTCTACAAAGCTGCTTTTCATCAAATGATTCTGCTGTGAAAAATAGAAACCTACTCCATGGCAAAATGTGCCAAACAGCGACGTGTGAAATTTTAATTCTCGCTTTATAATGCCTGGCTAGAGAAGCTTAATCAAACCCAGGCTTTGTTCATTCCTCCCTCCTGTAAATAACCCGTAATATAAATTCTGGAAAGAGGGAGGAGAGAAAGGATTAGCCATGTGGTCTATCTGTCTGAAAGTCAGGAACTATGCAGTTACCATTTCCTTTCTGACAGTGACTCACCCTGGGGAATGTGACACTTTCCCTCAACTCACCCATGTGGAGAAGGGATATAAAATCACTTATTTAGCTACCTCAAAAATACGGGCTGTGGTGGAAGGAATTGATCATTGCTTACATTGCAGTTCTTTTCTGAATGACTTCCGTCCCCAAGTGTTGACAAGGAGGCTGATAATGACTTTGGTGGAATTGGGATCAGGCCCTATGTAGGAGCTATATTTTTAAGTACAGCAAATGTGTATGTTTGTTAACACTTGGGAAAAACATAAATATGTAAAACCCAGCCTCACATCTGGCTTACACTAAAACAGCTGCACACTTAATTCAATTCAGATACACCATGATGTACAATTGCTCATAAGGGTTATGAAGCCCCTTCAGACCACCATATACAACCACATTTCTAGTGTGACCTCAGCCTGCACTCAGGTAAAGGCCATCCTAGTGCTTGGCTGGATGGGTAATACTGACCACATCTGTGCTGACCAGCTAGGCAGTTGCAGAGTCTCTGCTCTTGCTGAGGCCCATGACAAGTTCTGGCCACCACCACACCACTCAACTCTCCTGCTCCCCAAAACAGAAGAGCTGCCTGCAAGGCAGCTGTGTTAATTCTCAATCCTACTGATTTAATAGTGGAGCCAGCTGAGTTACAATGCCCCATACACAGGGTTTTGCCCTGTTTAGTTTCTTGGCACAGCTGTAGCCTTCATATCAGCACACTCCACAGATGAAGTGAGATCCTCAACCATGTTCATCTGAACATTTCATTCTTCCATACTCAAAACTTAAAATTAGTTCATGAGAAAGCAACGTATGTATGTATTTTTGTATACAATGGACATTTTTGTGTCTACTACAACTACAAAGAGTAGTTACCTGCAGAGGACTAGCTAGTTGCCTGTTCCTGGGTACTGCAAAGGTTTTGTGAAAACTACCATCCTCTTCAGACACAGGCATCTTTAGAATGGAGCTGGTAAGAAGGTTCTGAACAGGAAAAGAAAAAAACCCACGTTTTGCAGTAACTCAAGAGAGCAACCTGAATTCAAAGATATTAAAAGCAAACCCAGCCTGTTCCAGAGGGTGCAACACTGAGCATGGTTCTCAGGTGGAGTACTCAGCCTGGGAGTCGACCTCAGCCTGGGTCCCTGGGACTTGGATATGCAAGAGCTTTATCATGTGCAAGGTTTTTCATCCAGTGAATAGTCCCAGTGAAGCAAAGGGAACCATGCTCATGCAAGGTCTCCTTTGCACAAACCAAACCAGACTCTCTTTTACCAGCTTTAACTCTGTGACCTAGTCATTTCTATACACAGGTGCAAGTGTCCTCAAAGTTCAGGCCCATTACAAAGATTGTGGGCTGCACAGTGACTGCAACTTCTGCTACCTTCTATAGGCACTAAAGTCATTTAATCAAGAGCAGGATTTGCTTCTTAGGCTTAATACAGGAAAATTATATGGAAATAATGAATAATGCCTAATTGTGAGGAAGGTCAGACAAAATATTTTCTCTCTTGCTTTTAAGAACTGAACAGAGATGTAAAACAGAAAAATCATTTGGTCAGGTGAAAACTTGCACTTACTGGCACATCCTCCATAGTAGATGCATGTGTGAAGAGCTGAGTGTTCAGGTTTTCTCCTTCCCAGTGATTGGAGCAAAAAAAATTTCCTGCTTTATCTGTTGGAGACTCCACCTGAAAGCAGGAAACGCAACATGATAAAACGCAGTACGTAACTGACCAGAAGGAGATTTTTTCTGTCAGTTGCTTAATAAATTGAATAAATATTCCTCACAGCTGTGCATAATGCATGTTTACAGCACTGTCTTTTACAGTACCCTTGCTCTTTGCAGCAGAAAAAAGTTCAAGGTTCTCAAAAAAATCGCAACCTAATAAAACTTTGAATACTTGCACTCAGCACTGTCAGTATTCAGTTTAAACCCCTAGAAAGGATTGAGAATATATGTATTTTTAGAACTTTAGTGACAAAGTAATATAATGCAATGTCCTCAAATGTTCATGTTTCTAAGTCACTCCATGGAGCGTGGTCCCCATGGGGTTCTTCTATACTTTTCACCAATATTAGAAAGATTCAGTCCAAATTCCTGTCTAATTTTTTTTTCTTTTTAAGTTTCAAACGACAACTGCATTAGAACAGCCCAAGCAAACCCCTGCTGAAAACAGCAGAAAGACTTCTATGGAAATCAATGGGAGATGAATTAGGCATGCCTAGTATACTATATAGAACTGACACTAAGATCTTGGGGCTCACATGAAAGAAAAAGAGACGTCGCTATTTAACTGAAAAGGTATTGGTATAAGCTTCTCAGCAAAGAGTGCTGAATTAAATTGCCTCAGGTAAGTTTGAGATTTACCTCTTGTTTGATTTTCTTCAGCAAAGGGGGTCCACTTTCATGTAGCCCAGCCACTATTGCAGATTCCTCCGACTCCTGCTTGATAACGTCCTGCAGATCTTCTACAAGATGAGTTGGAGTTTGAGGCTGAAAGGAAGAAATGTTATATCCAAGTCCCAGAACAGACCTCTGCACTATGAAAGCAACTTCTATCATTGTTTCCTTCTTACCAGCATCTTCAAAGGACCGTATTTGATTTCCTGAGCTGCAAGTGCATTTTTGAATGGAGTGGGTGTTCTTGGAGAGCTCTCTAATATCGACCGCTTGATTGCTGGAGTTCTGAAACTTTAAAAAGAGGGAGAAAAACTTGAAAGAAGCATGCTTGGAAAGTATCTCTTTACAGAAATACATGTCTAGTGGCAGTGGCTGCTGTAAGACTTGGACAAATATTTTCCAGCAGTCCTATAATCCATTTTGCTTTTTTGGCAGAACAGGTGGAATGGCTTTATTTAAAAAACTGGTGAGTCTATATGCACAACTGTTCTCTATTAACCTACTTCCACAGTTATAACGTGAAAGTTTTACTCCAAACAAAGAAAAATCTGAGTGTGTTAGCAAACAATTCTGCAGGATGCATACAGTGACCCAGCGCTTCGATTGTGTGCAAATATGAAGAAATGAACCCTCCTGGACCTGACAAGACAACATGATAACAGACTTACACATGATTTTCCTTCTGAGCTTTGAAAGCCTGGTCCCTGTGGAACGGCGTGGTAACAGCCATTTTATGGCCACACACCGGTGTAGAAGTTAGTGCAGGGTTGTCCAGGTTCAGGTTTTCGTGACTGGATGAGGTGTTTAAGAACTGCAGGTAGGGAAAGGAAAAATCAACAGAAACATACAGATTACAACCTTGGCTTCTTGAAGTTGACAATACTGAACAAAATAAGTTATTTCTTTCTGATTGACATAGGTGATTCTCCTGACCCTGCAGTGTGGGTAGGGCTATATGGGGTACCTGACTACGTGGCAAAACAGTACTCAATGGTTTGGCTGGAGCACTCGGGAAGCCAAAATGAGCATTTCTAGAGAGGGAAGTTATCAAGAAAATAACAATCTGTTCCAATGAGAAACACTCTCCTACACTTTAAGAGGCATACCTTTAAAGTCTGATTTGGATTTTTTGAAAATAAATTTTAGTTAAGAGCAGAGTGTCCAGGTAAGAACTGGGTGAAAATGAGTAAGGGATGTTTCAGGAATAAACCCACAGAAAATGGGGCTAAATTCCACAAAGATTTATATAGGGAATTCAGGAGCTTTTAAGGCAGTAAATAAAGTGTTTATGATGGGAAAGTAGATTTCCTATCATCTCTCTCAAAACAAAGTGCTCTGTTTTCACAGCATAAAATGAGAACTGCCACCTGTGATGAGTGCATGGAGTGTTTTGGAATGGGAATAGCTGACCAAAAAGGAGATGGCAGCATTAGTTTGGAGAAAATTGCTTTTGCATGAGTTTTACCCAGTAATCTAAAATATTGTTTCCATTTCTAGTGTCCACAAATCTGTGAGCTTAGTTGTACTGTTTATTTTGATGCTGATTCACCATGTTACCTTCTAAAGTCAACTTGCATCGGATTAAAATCCATTTTGTAAAAATATGGCATGTAAGAAAATACAGAGTTCACTGGATAAATGACATATGAATGAAATACCTAATAGGTGTAATTGGAGATACAGAGGGAGATCATTGCATGCCATCTTTTACTATCCTTCATGAAATAGTGTTTTCTCTGACTTCCAGGACTAAAGCCAAACCAGGGCAAAACCAACACAAACAGATAAACAAAAAAACCAAAACACTTTTAAATAGTGCTACAGCTGTGAAACAAAGCAACCATCAACAGGAATTTAGAAGTGCATGCCAGACCATTTTAACAGGTCATTTTCCTCCTCATTCCTATTCCACTCCACCCCACATGGCCCCAGGTTGAGGATGGCGAGCCGTGATTTGAATTTTCTGGTTGTTGTCAGTTTGTCTCACAACCTGAATGCTATTTAAATGCAGTTTGGGGTTTTCTAGGTCAATGAATCATTCTGTAAGTGGACAGAGATGGAAAGTATTACAAATGATCAGAAATGTTAGACTCTAGTAGTTGAAGGAGTTAACAGCAAGAGCAAAGCAAGCAATTGTATTGCCCTACAAAAATGATCCAAATAATAATAAAAAAACCCAACAAACCAAGCCCCACAGATGAATTTAAAATAAGAGAATCAACAGTTAGCTTACTGATGATCTAAACTCAGTGAAGACTAAGAGCAGTGAGAAGATTCAAACACAGAGTGAAATCAACAAGTGCAACGGTAATTAGTCATTTGTTCCAAA
This sequence comes from Ceryle rudis, assembly GCA_033439905.1. Lineage (NCBI taxonomy): Eukaryota > Metazoa > Chordata > Aves > Coraciiformes > Cerylidae > Ceryle > Ceryle rudis. Next base: position 142,305 of record JAAGNO010022454.1, read on the forward strand.
GGATTAGTTTCTAAATTGTTAAGGCTGGGGTGACTTTTGAGAATTAGTAACATCTGTGCAGAGAAGTCTTGATCTACCTGCGAGGGAGAGAAGGGCAGGCTTTTGACAGGGGAGCACTTAGGAGGAGTTGAGCTGCTGACGTCAGCTAGGACCAAGGTGCTACCGTGGCCACTGGCTAACGGGCTGGAGTGCCCTCTCCTTTTGCGAAGAAGCACCCACGGAGCTGCGCTGCCCTGTGAGGCAGATAAGGACTTTGATGAGCCAGGAAAGCCCTGACTCGACATGCTTTTGCTCAAGTTTGTGATAGGGTGTCCTTGAGGTCTACAAGCACTGGCCCCTCTTTGCTGAAGCTGTGCGACTTTGCCTGAGGGAGCTTTGCTAGCCGAAGTGTCTGTGTCTTCAAAGAATTCAAAACTGCTGAGATCACCCCATGATGAAGGATCCTGAAACAACGTGGGAGGCACGGAGCTATAAGACAGTGTATAGTGCCACCTCATGAAAATACAGCGCTAGGATATGCCCATAACCAACAACAACAACAAAGCCTTTCCCAGTCCAGTTCAGCTTGACCCAGTTTGTTTGAGTAATAACACTGTGAAGACTTATTTGTGTTTTCAGTATATAACTTGATCACATCAGTATATACCTTGATCACTGTCTAATATCCTAGCCTAACATCCTGGCAACTGAGTCCCTAGAGAAACTGTGAGACAAATGATGTCCTTACTATCTACTTGCCATGGGGTTTCTGCTTGGTAAGAAAAATGTGTCCCTTGGGCTTTAAACCAAGACTGGTTTCCTCCTAACCTGCATGCCTCCTCTGGACATGATGAATGGGACAAGACACTGCATGAAGCAGACACCTCCGCTGCTGAAGGAGGGTGCCACCAACAAATGTATTTCAACGTGCCACTTCTGTTACACGTAGTGTCCCAGAGACCATAATGAGAAAAGGCCCACATCAATGTCAGCCAGCTACTTGGCATTTAAACTATGTTTCCTGTTATTCAAATATGCCATGGCAAGCTCCTTAAACTTTGAGAAGCAGCTATTGAAGCTACAACAAAAAAATCATTTTAGAAAATGATGCAGATGCATGAGCAGTCACACATAAACCTAGAGTACGTGTCACTTCCAATATAAATAAGCATCACTTCATTGTTTAAAATCTTTCATGGTGTCTCTGATTTTATTTTTTGGAGACTTAATATCGAGACATGGTTTCAAGCTCCTACTGTGCAGTCTGCTAAAAATCACACTCCCATACCAAGATGCCGCAGCAAAGGGAGGCACCCACAAAAAGCGCACGCATCTGCACTCGAGGGCTTCATTTATGAGCAGCCACATTTTATCTCAGAAGCTAAGCTTCAGATCTTGTAGCAATTAGAAGTTACTTGGGAAAAAAAAAAAAAAAAGGAACAAACACATTTAGGACTGTCTCGGTTCCTCTCCCCTTGCTCCCTGACCACACACGAATCCACCTGAGGCAGCAAGTCTACTTACGGAGTCTATTAACTGGAGTGTTTCTGCAAATTCTAAGAGATTCTTAACATTATCCAGGATGTTGCTCTGGTGAACAATCATGCACCGTGCGGGGGATGCACTTTCCTCAGGTAAGCAACCGTGATCCACTGGTGGAGATGGAGTACAGTGGTGATGTTCCCCCAAACAGGAAACAGGTGCATTGTCACCACTGGTCCTGGTACTGTCAGCAACTGTGGTGCTGTGCCAGCCGGGGTAGTTTGATGTGTGGTTCTGTGTCTAAAGGAAGAAGGAAGAAAAAAAAAAAAAAAAAGAAAATGGGGGGTGGGGGGGAGAAGAAGGCAAAAGGAACTTAGCAATGAAATTGCACAAGGTGCCATATGCCACTGGAGGAAAGATAAAAGGAGTTGCATCATCATCTAAAAGCTTATGCCTATGAAATAATTGTCAAGATGTTTCCTTTCATCAGTGCAAGATCTCATTTTAAGCATTATCAGCATTGTATTTGTTATCCCAAAGTTACCTCATAATTTACTTCCAGGATTATGAGCGTATATCATTACTAACATATCATCAACTCATACTGTGTCACTCCAAAAGCTCAAGAAGTGTCTGCAAGTCATTTTCTGTGAGAAGCAAGAAATGGCAGGATTTCCCTACTGAGCGCTCAGCACCGGAGAAGGCTAAAGGGTTTAAGAGTTAGAGTTGCTTTTGTTTGCCTATCTCCTTTTCTTCTTCTATCCCTATCTAATGCTACAGCTTACACCAATGCAATGAAGAGGCTGTCAAATCAACGTGGTTAGGAAAGCAGAAGAACAAATTAACAGAAGTTTCTTTCCAGTGTGATCATGCAACAGAAGAAATTGCAAAACATTAACTAAAGTTAAAAAGTGGCCAAACTAACGTATCATGCATGCAGTTGTTTTACTATGAATTTAAACATTACCCAAAAAAAAAAAAAAAAAAAAAGAATCTGCTGGCTATCACCTATCTTCTAAAATGATTGGGGATTCTTGGCTTTGCTGATGGTGTTAAGTAATTACGTTAAGGGTTTTCACACATTAACATCCAATGGCATATATGACAAAGTGTGAGAATTCAGTAATAGCCAGCATTTGCTCCACACATGCGGTTATGAAGAATCTAACATTATTCGGATAAGTAAAACAAACTGTCAAACATGCACCAAGTCTGAAGCTTACAAAGCGTATAAAACACAGCTGAAGGAAAGAATACAACAGAGAAGAAAAACCTAATGTACAGGCACTACATTTTCATCACATGAACCATTGCACACTTTCAGAAATGCAGATCCCATTGATGTAAGATCTGTGGGATTCTTCAGTTTGATACACTCATCACGTTTCCAATGTTACATCACATTACAGAGAGCCCATCCCTGCTCCCACTTTGAGAAGTAAAATACCTGCAAATTGTTTGCTTTTTTTTTTTTTCAATAAAGGAATTTACAAAGCAAATACAGATTATATATGTGCTATGTTTCATCCTTTTAAAACTGAAATATAGAACCTTGATTAGTATCGAAGGCAGAAGGGGAGTAAAAAGTTAAAAAGACAAGCACTGGGGTAATGCTGCTATCCCTCCATCCAAGCACACAGTGACAATCTTACTGGTAATGCCTGCTGCCCTTTCAGTTCATTCTCAGTCGACATTAGTAGCAACTCTAATTCCTTTATTCGTTTTTCTTTCTCAGGGTCTTCATCATTATAGTGTCTCTGAAATTAAGAGTTAAGGGAAAAGAGAAGATAAAGGTCTGATAGGATGTAGTAACTAATATGCTTATGGCTTGCCGTCCTGTGGTTATAATAGTCAAATTAGACTCAAAGATGAAACAAATGTCAATTGTGTTTTCCACTACCAAATCCCTGTTGAATTTCAGTATAGACGTTTGAAATGGAGAAAGTGAAAGCTTTCACACCAGATGTCAGCTACTGTATTTTAAACCCACTTCAGAAGAAGCAATTCTTAGCCGTGTTAGAACTCCCCAACCTTCCCCATTTTCTCTCTTCACCACACTTATTACATTAAAATGTTTCCTTAATGTACAATGTCTTCACTTTGACTTAGCAAATGTTTAACAAATTGACTCTTGAAATAGGTTCAAGTTATCTACCTGAATAGCTGCAGCAGCTGGCTGAGGAACATTGACAATATTTACATGCAGTGCTACTGGATATGGGATCTGACCAGGGACCTAGGCCAAAAAGCAAAAGACACTATAAGTTATTATTTCTATCATATTGTTTACCTGCATTGTGAATTTGTGTTAAAACAGACTTTAGTTTTAGGTACTTAATATTTATATTTTACGGAAATGAAATAGCAAAAAAACCCAACAATGTTTACAAGAAAAGTAAACAGTTCTTTAGGAATATGACAGTAAGCATTACAGAGGAAGAAAATTCATATGTGAAATATCTACCCTGAATAAGAAAAGATGAATGATTTACATTTGTATATTTGTACATTTGTAAACTTTTTCTAAACTGAAGTGAAAATGCAAAAGATGCAGTTTATTATCACCCAAAAGTCTACAGTCTGAAGCAGCAGCCTGTTTCATTATTAATCATTAATACAAAAGGAAACAGATTAAAACCAATACTTGTGTACTTGGCTCCAACAGGAAACCCATGAACAGAATATTACCGAAAGAAGCATGGGACATCCTGACATAGGACACGGAATTAACACAGACCCAACTGATCTTTGAGAAATGTAGTATTGTCCTTTGTAAAAAACAGCACTGGAAACCTGTTCACTGCTTACAAGACATTAAGAACACTAAACTCGATCGCACCACCTGAATGCCAGCAATCAGTTTGAAATGTACATGTTTTCATCACTGAATGAAGCTGAAGTCAAAGAAGCCCTCATCTCACATCAAACATGTACAAGTCCATCAAGACTAGGAGAAAACCCTTCATGCTTCCTGAATTCAAGTATGGCTAAATTGCACCCACCTATTCAACAAAGCAAACCTAAAAAACCCCAGCATTTCCAGGTGCTTACGTTTTGTGGCTCAGAGATGTGGTAGTAGGGGTAGTCACTGTTCAATGGGGGCTGGCTGGCTACTGGTAGCTGTGCAGAAGGCGGGTTGTGAGCAAAGGCCATCAAGTGGTTGCTTTTCTGAAAGCCAGTGGCTGCTGAGGAGTGACAGGCTTTGGAGGACTCCTGCAGGTAGCCCTCCTGCTCAACCTTGCGGCGCATGGTGGAATTCCAGTGGTTCTTGATAGCGTTATCAGTTCTGCAGCAGAAATACGTATGTTTGAGAAGTTTTAAAAATGAGCATTCCCAATTCAAACAGATTAATAGGCAGGTAACTGCTGTCGGCATTTCTGTTTAGAACTTGAGTTGTTCTCTGACCTTCCTCCTGCCCCCACCTTTACAAATGCTACTCTCAACTTCTCGGGAAAGATGCTCAGTATGAAAATAAGGGAAAAGACAAATGGGCTATGGTTATGTACTTTTTAAAGCAGTTGCTAAGCCTTAGGTCCTCAAACTGTAAGAAATTAGTAATTTCAGCTTCACCTTGTTTCCTTGAGGTGAGGTGACAGCAAAAGCCAACACTCCTTTGAGGCTACCCTAAAGCACTGCCAACACCATCTTCCTGAGTCTTAATATTACAGTGGAATTTTATTGTATCTCGTTGCTGGAAAGAAAAGACTATGGAGAACAGCAATTTCCAAGCAACTTTCCAGCCGGACACCTAGACAATGACATCATCATGCTACACACACAAATCCAGTAAACAAAGCTGTGGGGAACTTTGCTTAGCTGCAAAAAAACCAGAGATTCAAGTTCTTACATACATGAGTAGGAAAAAGCAAACTTAACAAGTCTGTGATATTTTAAGAGTACACTTAAAACCAGCTTCTCTATTTGAAAAACATCACCACCACATGGTATTATGGAAAGCAGTATCGGTGATGTGTGAAGCTAACAAAAACTTTCCAAGGGGTAATTCCTTTCGTGTTTTCTTCTAAAAGGTGAAAGCAGTCTAGGGAATGCCTGCTTAAAAAGCTATCATGATCTTAGGCATTGTATTCAGATCTTGAAGATGTTTCATCAAATAGCAGGAAGAACAATGGGAAGGGAAACCCCTCCCTCGCTTACATTATTTGCTTGACTACACTTTACGTTGAGTCACTTTTACTACAGAGTGAGTAAGACGCTGAATCTCTGAAATTACATGCAAACTGTGTACAAGCTTTCAATGACAAGTATTTCCAGGACCAGAGCTGGAGGAGGTCTGTTTGTCCTGTTTTAGACATGGATTTTTAACAGGTCAAACTCATTTGCATGATTCAGGAGCAGTTACAAATGCTGAAGCAGCCAGCATTCTCTTAAATAATTTTGAATAAAGAGACTGGATCTCATGCTGAAAGTATACCCCTAGCTGAATATAAATTATGTTCCACTTGCAGACCCTGATCCCACCCTGTTAAATCAATTTACATTTCGACAGTTACTGCAAGCACAAATAAGACTGCACAAACATTTAGGAAACTGTTATGGTCTTGCTCTAGTTACTGGGGTTTTTTACCTATGGCAAATATTAAAAGCACTTAAAAATAGCGCATTGTTCCATGCACTAACCAACCAGCACAGTTCCCCACTGAGAAAAACGCCCATGGATGTCACTGGCTTTCCAGGTTTTGATTCCAGATTTTTTGATTTATAAAGTGCAGTCTGAGGCAACAGAAACGGACTGCTCAGATCTGCAGCTTTTTCCTTTTTTTCCTGTTTAAGAGCTAAAGGTATATGTCATTACCGTCCAGGCAGCAACTTTGCAATTTCTGCCCATCTGTTTCCCAGTCTCTTGTGTGCCTGGTAAATAATTCTATCTTCCTCTTCTGTCCAGGAGGTTTTCTTCACTTCTGGATTCAAATGGTTGTGCCACCTCTCCCTGCACTGTTTTCCAATCCTTCCCTTCAAATGCTTAGCAATGACAGACCAGCGCTTTGGACCGTATTTCTGCACGAGTTCTATTACCTTCAAAGAAGGACATAAAAACTGCCTGTATTTAACGATGCATAATGAATCAAGAACATTTTTCTGTGGTGGAGCAGTATTTTCAACATTTTTCAAAATCACCAGGGTAAAACTAACACACAATTCAGGTTTCCCACTTCCCACTTATACTTTTACCCAAAAGGAAAAGTCTGGTAAGAGTTAAGGCATTTCTAGACCACAATTCTACATTACAGTGCTGTAAAGCAACATTAATTAATTTGTGTAGAAAACTTAGAAAGCACTACATAAATAGTAAGCATTGATCCTTACAGTATCAGTATGACTCTGGCCGTATTAGTGTTGAGACCACCAAAGTCTCCAGGAGTTTTGCCCCAACACATAAAATGCGCTAGGAAGGCATTAATTAGACAGAAAGAAAAACTGATTACCCTTTGATCCTCCTCTTTAGTCCATGGACCTTTAATAAGTTCTGGGTTTAGTACCTTCTGCCATCGGTGCTGGCACTGAACATCTGTCCGATTCTAGTGAAATGTAAAATATGCAAAGTAGATCATTCTTTAGACAAGATGAACGTAGAGTGATAATGCTCTTATCTAGGTACACTTGTTCCTGATGTATTTCACTGCCAGCTATTACTACTAAACAACGTGGAGTGATACAGCAGGTCTGAGAAGAAGGTGCTCAACTATCAGTTTGCTCACTGAACTAGGTAACTATGGTATTTCCATCACTTCTGCAGTGAGGATTGTATCACCAAAACTACAGAAACTGAATCTTCACCATCTACACAACAGCTGTCAGGTTTTCACATGCAGTATTTCTACAATAGCTGAAGTGTTCAAAAAGCAATTATCTTATAAATCATACTTACAATTCATCGAGGCTATTTTTTCTCTGTGGTGAGACATTTTGTTTCAGTGTCATGCTGACCATCTACTGTGCAATAAGCCACCTCCCCCCATTTTTTGCTTGTTCTATTTTTTCCAGCCCTTTCTGAGAAGTTAGAGGAAAATTAAAAGTAAGGCTTTCCACAATATTCTAACTCAATTTCTGTGGTCTCCATCTGTGGAGGTTTTATATCTCCCACAAAACTGTAACTATAAAGCAACCACTCCCCTTTCCCTTACTTGAAAACCTCTGATAAAGAGCTGTCACTAGAATTGGAAAGAGAAAGCAATATCCACCTACAGGAAGGAAATTGGCAATGACTTTCCAGTCTTCAGTCCCATTCTGCTCCACAAGCTTCTTCAGTTTCTCATCCTGATTCATTAAAAAAAGAGCCATAATTAATATCACAATCTCATATAATGCAAATGAAACACATTTTCTAAAAATTGTGTGCTTCTAGCTTTTTATGCATTAGCTTCCTGAAAGTAAGGGGAGGTGGTCGGTAATCTTCTCATACCTTACACTGCCTACATCAAGAGATTTTTCTACTCCTGTGGATTTTGGTAGGTTCTTTACTGTGATGCAGGAGAAAGATTGACCTTTTCTGTGCTGTTCTTTTCATTATACATTCCCATTTTACGGCTCAAAGCAATGGAACTGTTATTCTTGAACTAGATTTACAAGAGGGCATGGATGTTTAGATGCCAGGCGTAAGATTAACAATGAAATTCAGTAACACTCGGGCACCCAGCTGTCTGGAGACCTCTGAAAATCACAGCCTTAAGCTTTATATGGCTTGCAAGTAATAGGAGTTCCAGTAATTTGCTCATTGTCTATCCGTGTACAATGAATGCACAATAAAACCAATGGCTCCCTTTTGCTCCTGATCACAGTGAGGGATTTTTGCATACTCACGATAGCAAGAAATTTGGTTCAGTATTTTTAATGATGAGGCCACAAATATAGACCCTAAAGACTGGGATAGTGTAAAAAAAAGCAAGAATTGACCATCCCCTTCTCTGATTAGTGCCTCCCAGTAGACTCCCAGTTCACGTGACAGGAAAGTGACCCTTGGGCTTCATGGCCATCCCATATTACCAGGTCACATCACAACCACATCCACATCTGTAAGAGCAGATCATGACTTAAAAAAACAATTAAAAAAACGCTTGCAAGAGGTGACCTGCCACTGTTTGTATATCAGTATATGTTGTCTATCAGAGAGGAGAAAGTCAAAACATAACTTGAGAACTGTATTAATGTATTTCACAGTAAACTCAAACCAGGTAAATGGCCACAGGATATCCACCTGGCAAAGGAGTTTGATACCACAATTTAGCCAGATAGTCAGCACAAGGGTAATTTTAACTAAAACACGTTCTGACTTTTAAAAGCAAAATACATCTTGAATGTGCAATTTTGGAATTTTGGTACTGCTGGATTTCTTTCTTCCAGCTTTTAAATTTTTTTTCCACTCAGAACCATAACACTGCAATTAAAGTGCAAATTTCCAATGGCACAAAAGGACCGCAGCAGTTTCTGCCACAGTTGTTTGCTGCTGTGGGACACTGAACACACGTCAGTTCTCACATAGCAACCGTTTTCAAACAAAAAGAGGCAGCAGTAACAATCAGTCAGTGCCGAAGGTGACTCTGAATCTGTTTCACAGAGGGATCACACAGGGACTCACATACCTGTGCCACATACCTTGGTGGACATAAAAAAGAAATAGTGTTTATACATTTTATTTAAAAGATAAGAACAATTCTCAGAGTTAAATAAAACACTGAACGTGGTTAATGGGTCAAAAGCATTGACCTCATTCACATACGCGGGACTGTCACTGAAGTTAGTCTGCAGACAAGCAACCTGGAGAAGAACATGATCTATACTCTCTGTCTTTTTACATGCAGGAGATGAATGAACTTGGATTTACCTCTTCACGGGTCCACCTGGTTTTTCCTAAGTGACGTTTTCCAGTCTTAGGAAGCAGACCATCATAATCATGATCATACATCTCAACATCTTCTTCATCATCATCACTGCTATATATACTGCAGAATGAAACACAATGAGACACAGAGTGGAACATGAGGACTTCAGCTACTTAATTACAAAGCACAAAGACCCACTACAATCCTTACAAAGGTTACACAGATAGAAGTTTTAAAACTTGCACAACAAGATTTTGTTCTGCATTCTGTTGTTCTAGTATTCTGAACTGGTTCTGCTGTTTTTGGTATCCACAGATACAAGCACAGGGCTGGCAACCTTCGTATTACTGTGCATGTTTAGACCTGCTCTTAATGTTAGATCAGTAGTGAATTACACATTTGGCAAACTCTCAACCAATGAAGGTTTCAAATTAAAATACAATGTTTGAGGCAATAAAGAGAACTAGAGGCTGTGTCCATTACACAAGCTTACGTTCAAAATCTTTAACTCGTGCCATACATTCTGAAAAATATTAGTGGCTTTGTATGTTTAATAGAGCAGGTAGTTATACCATTCCCAAATAAAACAGACTGTATGTAAATACAAGAAGTGAACCAATAATAACCTTGTTTGAGAACATGGTTATGGACCCTATATGTTGAAGGCAGAAGTTTCTATAATTAAGTAAACTAGCCAGTAAATGGCAGCATTAACATGCAATAAGCTCTCATATAAAATGTGCCTGCCATTTACGGTTCTGGACAGACAAGGGCTGAGGACAAGTATATTTAATATCCTGACACCAACAAATGAATGACTGAACCCTTTTATACTCTCCATGTCTATACCTTACGACATTATTACCTCTATTCCATTTCTAAATACCTCGTACTGTTTTTGAAATACTCTGCTTCTCACCTAATTTATGACTAAGGGATTTCCCCAGAGGCTATCTATGGGTAAAAAAGGACTCTTAACTCTTTTCACAAACAGCACTTGCTCTACCCAGTTAACTAAAACTAAGACAGTCTTTTGAACAAGAGCTGTCTTTCTGGTGGGCAGTATTTTACTTCCAAGTTTTAAGATACAAGCAGCAGTTCTGACACTTCAGCTAAGAGATGATAACCACAAGTGCGAGAAAGGAGACAGCGTCATGCTAGGAGACTAAAAACTGTGATATGGTGCAGTATGCTGTGGTATGTTAAGGTATGACTAAGACATTAAAGTTATTTTGTAATAAAATTATCAGGTGTTGTTTATCCCATTAACCTGCTTTCAGAAGACAACTCTTTAAATTAAGCTGTGGTGAAGCACAGAGGCTATTAGCCAAGACACAAACACCTCCAAAATGCAAGCTGTTGAAACATATATTCTTTTATGTTAAACATATATTCTTTTAAAGTACACTGGGCTAATCACACCATACCTCTTCAACCCTGTTTTCTGGCCTGTGGCACGTGCCATGAAAACTATGCTACGTGCGTTAACTTTTCCACAGCCTGCCCTCATGTGTGTGGCCTTTCCAGAGCCTCTGCCGGTGGCCCTTGACTCACCCACCCAGCCCATCGCTGCCACCACCCTCAACTCGCCCCCAGTGGTGCTGTAGTCCTGCAGCCCGCCTGGCCTCAAGGTTCGCTCCTTGTTCCCCACATCTGGGTAAACACTGACTGCAGCTCCTACTCCGCACACCCGAAGCTGGAGCGTCCGCAGGCAACGCGCCTGAGCAAACCTCGCACCCTCCAGGGGCAGCCGGTTCCTTTCCCCGCGGCCGCTCGCAGTAGATTCACTTTTCTAAGTGACACACAGAGACAGCTGTGGGGCTGCTCATATGGCAAAGGAAGCTTTGTGGCTCAACTTCCAAGTATCATTCTGAAAATGAGTTTCGCAGACAGTAAAAGCACCAGGTATGCATCCAGCAGCGACGCTTCCTGAGCGGCGACGTGTCGCAGGCTCAGCAGAGAAACGCCGCTCCGCAAAGGCAGCAAAGCAGCAGCGGCGAACGGGTTAACGTGCTTTATGTGAGGTGCCAGTAATGTAACCGGTTTATTTAAATAACCGGGGCCTCGCTGGCACCCAAGAACTGAGAAACCCCGCTGTATTACCTGTGCTCTCCAGCAGGAGAAAAGGACCCTGGGATTTCGGGACGGTCGGTAGCTGCTTCTGCCACCCGGGCCCTTAGAGCGGCTCTGAAAACTTTTTAGTACTTTGCCCCTCCGACCGCAGCCCCGAAGACCCCTCAAGCGTCACGGCGCGGCGCTCCAGCCGGCCGGGGCAGAGCGCTGAAGCCCCCCGCCCGCTCCCACCAGCGCCTCCTCAGCGCACCCCCGGCAGCAGAGCTGCGCTTTTCGCCCGGGCGACCGACTTGTGCAACGGCACATGGGGAAAGTTGAAGAGGGAAAAAAAAAAAAAGGGAGAGAGAGCAACGGGGGGGGGAGGAAATGATTCGCTGCGGCTGCCGCG